>CAJQZP010000554.1:0-50436 GCA_907164705.1 Parnassius apollo | reverse complement strand
TGCAGATGCGTTGTCACCCGTGAGGACTGAGATGGAATGCCTCATTTCCAGTAAAAAGGGTCTCCGGTTCTCTACACTCACCATACGAAATACAGCAGCATTAAGCTACTATTTCACTCTGGTATTCTGTGAGAGCGTGGTCCTTCCCCGGTCGAGCCGACCCATTCGTGCTACAACTATACTACTAATATAATTGCAGCATGGCTCTACCACGTAAGCCACCACGTAAGGTTAGCGAAGTATTGCCGGCAGCGCGAGGAGCAGTGGCAGGGGCTGAATGTAAATGAGGCTTTATGGCTCGGCCACACTATGCTCCTCGCGCTGCTCATCGCTTTGCTCTTCACGCTGCCGCGACGTTGCCCGTCTGTCCACACATCGCTCCACTCGAGCAATTAGTCGGGATGCTTCGCACTGGGTCGCTCGCGTTTAAAACATAATGGATGTTGAAACTGTTGCAGCTTGCGAGCTATGTACATTTATGAAGCTAATTATATCAATGTCATAAAGAGAAATATACTTTGTCGTCGTCGAGATAGCTTTTTTTATGTATATTATTTACTTATTTAATAATATGACTAAATGAAAATGATAGTTACACTATTTATGGTTTTTAAATGACACGTGACGTGCTTCCGTAACGAGCGCGTGATACGGACTTCAGTTTGCGCGAGTAGCTGGTCACACACTCTCTTTTGACTTGCGACCAAAAAACCGACAAAACAGGGAGCGATGGGCACGACGAAGTGCATGACGTGTGGCGTGACGAGTATTGTGGCCACACTACGTCTTTACCTCGTTTCTAGCTCACTTCCCCTGCCACTCACTCTTTTTACCTGGTAGAGCCATACTGCAGTTATATTAGTAGTATAGTTACAGCACAAATGGGTCGGCTCGACCGGGTAAGGACCACGCTCTCACAGAATACCAGTGTCAAATAGTAGCTTAATGCTGTTGTATTTCGTATGGTGAGTGTAGAGAACCGGATACCTTTTTTTACTGGAAACGAGACATTCCATCTTAGTCCTCACGGGTGACAACGCATCTGCATCTTGATTCGTAATCGAGGACAGATGTAGATGTCTATGAACCACATCAACCTCTTACCATCGGGTGGACTGTGTGCTCCTTTGTCACCCTATACCCATAAAAAAAACTGTGGCCGGGGGGGTAACTAATTAACTTCCCCTCTCCCATGCAATCTATAGCCGACCCATTTGTGACACAACTGCAACATTGCTTTTCACATATCGGTCATTATTCATAAATTATCGTTATTCTTATATCACAAAAGTCTACTGAACTTGGAAAGCAACAAGTTGTTATTTTTAATATCAAATTATTATCTTTATCAAAGGTTTCATTCTAAAAATTAGTTCAAAACAAAATTTGCGGAAAAACCTCAACTATTTTCCAACATTACTTCAAGTAGGTCGAGAAGTTGTTACCTCTAACTCCGTCATGATTGGACCATAATTTTCTTCTCAGACAGGATAATCTTTTTTATTGAGTGTCAAACGAGGATATGGTCTACCTAATCGTAAGTGAACGCTGTGGCCCATAGACATCTTCATCTAAAATGCACTCTGAGAAGAAAGATGGGATGCCTCGTTTGAAGTGAAAATAATCCCCGGTTTTCTAATAGTCCGAGAGCTGGTAGAAATTTTTGGGAGGTGTTTGAGGCACGCTGAAACTTGTCCAATGCTCCTCCTATAATACCTACACATAGAACCACAGACCTATCTGAGGAGTAGCGGGGCTTAATAAATCCTTATATTTTTAATGACACGATTTTTCTCTCAAAATATCCTTGAGGCATTGCGGAGATTTTACACCATTAATTTAATATTTATGGAGTGAAAAATAAATAAGCCAGATTATTTTGTCGGGTCTGGTTTCCTAGTTGCTTAAAAAATTTTGCAAAAAAGTTTGGAGAAATTATTTGAAGCACGCTGAAATTTTGATAGGATATTATTTATAATAAAAAATAAATATTTATTAAAAACGGTATACTCTCTTTGAAAGGGTTAATAAAAAAAATCCGCTTAGCTGTTTCAGTATTAGTTTGCGAATTTCAATGGCCTTCAAGTTACTTTACATAACAGGAATGTAGGATTTCTTAAGTGGTTTTTCTTCAGTGGCTTTGGTTGACCTTCTTCAGTTCCGTTTTTATTGTAAGCCGAAATGTTGATATGTACTCTATATAATATTTCTAATACAGTTAAACACATTTGTTTCTTCGATATGGTATTAAAAGTAACCTTTATTAATTTGTTGAAAATACATTTTACTCAGATGTTTTCACTTTGGCCTTAACAGCCTTACATAAAAATTCTATTGACAGTGGTTAATTTTTAACACTATATCAATTAGTAGTTCTTTGATGTTTTGCTTCACCACGAAAATATAATAACCCAGCAATTAAACACTACTTTAATTAACAATGTTAGCGGAGACATAAAGTATAATGAAATACTTAAGTCGAAAGTTGAAATGAAATACTTAAATCTTTTTTCATGGTTTTTATGCTCGATGTTTTCTAATATAAGTAAAATTTTTCGTAATTCGAAATGTCTTTGATATTAACACCAATACAGATACACTACTCACTTCACACTTTCAGCATCAATAAACTTAGTAATAACGTCACAGGTTCAATCAAAAAAACTTTTCGAGAGCCGTGTTGACTTTTCCAAACCATAATCGTTACATGGCGGTTGGTGTTGGCAGCCCTGTACATCGCTTGTAAGAGGAAAATGATTGATTGAATTATATTGAATATGTACAACGTTTATTTTTCGTTAGGGTGGCAAAAGGTAAATCATATCAACATATCAAAACATAATATCATATGATGTAATAAATGCCGTACTATATTTGTACTTATTGGCTGAATTAAAGATATATTCTTTACGTAAAATATATATTTGGTGTTTTTTCGCCGCATCAGAAGTTTCGATGGTAGTTGTCTATGGTTTGACAGAATGTCTGTTCAGTAAGATTTAGCAATTCAACATGAATCCATTTACTTATATATTACAAGCGTAAGGACCGGGCCGACCGAACAACAAAAACGGACCAGTGCGTAGGCCCTAAAATTATAAGTTTAGGGCCAACGCGAATCGATCGACAGTAGTGCGCACGCATGACAGATTTTCCTGTCATAAATATGTCTAGTTGCGTGGTAAAAGAATGCAAAAATTACAATACAAAGATTAAAAAGAAACATGGGATATCGTATCATCGGTAAATAACCTTATATTAATTTTGTTACAATTAAATTATTATATAAACGCATTTTTAAAGTTTTATGTTACAGTTAGTTCAGGTACGTTACCAAAATTATGCCAGGGTTAGATTCAGACCCTCAGAAATATTGTACATGGAAAATAAAATTATACTATTTTAAAAAATTATATCACGTTTGACGTTTCATGTTTCTTTTTTTCCCATGTGCCGGGATTTTGGCGTCACGCATCTAGTTTATCTATACGTTTGGTTTTTTACGGTTTTATTTTTATTTTTGTTTATTTTTTATCTAAAGAACTCATTGTAAGTTAAATTTTGAATGTTGGCACCTAATATATTTTATATTCAATAAATACAATAATAAGGTTAAAACGAAAAGAGTACAAAAGAAACCATATCTGCTTAATTGAATCTGAAAAACGGATCATAATTTTTTTTAAATTCTGATTGCTTCTGGAGCATAGAGTTTTTATCGTTGTAGCCCCTCATTATAGTTGTATCAAGGATGCAACATAAATGCATCGATCGAGCATCGATTGACCAGAAAGCGAGCTAATTCCGATTTTTTTTTAAACGCGGTACTCATGTAGGTACAATACAGAAATTCTTGATATCGTAGGGTTAACATTAAAATGTAAAAGGATCCAATAATAATACAAGTCGACCTTTAGGTAGAATTATGGTATTTTTGCTTAGTATTGTTAAGATACTATTTACTACAAACTATGAAAATAATGGTACAATTAGGATAATTATACTATGAAATCCAACCCTGGTTACGCCGTGTTTTGATATGACGTTTGTATTATGACAGATGCGCTACTTTTTCTTGTATGAAAAAGTTATGAGTAAAATATTTAGATGGGCCTATCCTTCTTTTTTAAAATCATTGCATGAATCGTTTAATACCAGAACAACGCTTCCAAATTGTGGAAATTTACTTTGAAAAAAAAATCTTTTCGCGTAGTTCGTAGAGAACTTTGTCCTTTTAACGGTCAACATAATCGGCCTAGTGCAGTTCTTGGTCGTTTTTCTACTAATTTTACAAGACAAAGAAATGTGTGTACCGAAGAGAATATCGCTGCTCTAGCACGAAGTGGTAAAGAAGACTCTTTTTTGTTGGCCTTTGTCTTGTCTTACATCCGACAAAAGTTCTTGTATTTTAGAATTATAATCTGGCGTATCCATGACTACCGTGGCGTTTCTCTTATCTGCGCGGAGAATCGTTAGTTCTGGTTTATAGCGTAGGTTCTTTAACGCTATAAATACGTCTTTGGGAAGATTCGGTTTACGCACTGAACATCGACGTAACATAGACGAAATGTCTTGACGTGATGATGATAATATAAATTCTATTCTCTCTATTCTCTATTCAGCTCACAATGAGTTAGAGGCAAACAATTCTTTAGCTTTTCTAAATGTGTTAGTAATTCAGAATCCTGATAACACCTTGAGCCATACAGTGTATAGAAAAAAGACCCATACAGATAGATATTTAAACGGTGATTCTCACCACCATCCTTCACAGTTAGCTACCGTGGGTAAATCTTTGTTTTAGAGAGCACGAGGGATCTGTGACAGTAAACACCTGGCTGCCGAGCTCCAACACGTTGTAACACTTCCCCCCCTCTCATAGTAATAAATATATTAGATTAAATATAATTAATTCTCCTTTATAATAAAAATTATATATATGTGACAAGGATAAATAAAATATGTTTTGGTTTTTCTAAATGATCTTTCTAAAGGTTTAATAATAGACCGTTTGTAATATTTTGGCGTGATCGTCTTAGTTAAGACCCTTATTTACGTTGTGTTTGTTTAGTAACTTAGTTCTTTTAGGTGTCTTTTGGAAGAATGAATATTCGCTAGAGCAATTGAAAGCTGTTTGTAGTGCCTTATAAGCTAAGTGAACCCCGTTCACGAAGACAGGGCTCGAGAAAGGTTAAAAACATAAAACGTCCCAATTCCACTTGTATCAGGTTTACATTATTAACTTAATATTATTTATCCCTTCCCGCTCGGAAAAGGCTCAAAATATATTTATACAAAATACCCGATACAAGGGCTTCGCTCTCCTACATTTATTAAAAAAATGTAGGGGGAGGCACACGGCCCCACACACGCCGTGCACGGTGAGCGGCAACCATTTTGATGCACTCCCCCCGAAGGGAAAGCTAATTCGGGAACTGGACCGTAGTCTACAGCAAAATAACTGGCGAACCAGTAAAAGAGGCTTGGCCCCTTGATAGTGCGTAAGCACAAACATCGACCGAAGTCGCGCCTGTCAATGCGTGTAAACGCCAAACAGAATACGAACGAATCCAGCCACAGTGAATGTACGTCACACGGTTTAGGCAAATAAGCACACTGGCCGTAACCCTCCGTGAGCGCCACCACCTGCCAGACCGCCGCTCCTGCAGACGTGATGTAAGTGTATGGCATCACCACCAATTGCATGATCAGCACGGCTACTAGTCCCCAGAGCGTGTCATGTGTCTACCGCTCACCTCAAGGGAATGGGATCCCACGTTGTGCGGCTTTCGGCCGCAGCCTTGAGAGTCTCCTCAGATCCTCCAGCCAGCTACCACCCGCATGAGGTTGACACATATGCTCCACCAACCAATACAACGGCAGATATAACCAAAAGGCAGTTATAAGATAAGAGTAATAATTCGCCATCAGAAAGGGTTTGTGTCACTGCCGTTGAGTAAATGCATTTTCGACCATGTTTGTCTCACCCACCAACAAGTTGCCTTCAATCATTCAAAGGTGGGAAAGTTACAGAGATATAATATTATGTTGTTATATAAAACATTGTGGAGGGCAGACAGTCTGCAGCCCGGTAATGAAGGGACCCGACTTGGGCAAAGCTACTCAGGCGTGAGTCAAACCAAGACGAAGAGAGCGCCATTAAGAATAGCGTCCCACCGAACAACCATCGCAAACACGCAACGCTGCAGAACGCAACAAGCATCAATACGACTATCGTCGGGCTTACACCATCCCAAGGTCCCCCATACATCCCAGCAGACATCACCACCCGCATACCTCCATCGATCAGAACCACAAGAGTGCGTCGAATCAAGCGCAGCACACCCGCAGATCCATTACCGCAAGTAGCAGTAAGCATCAATGCAACTATCATACGGATGGCGCCCCCTTACAACACACCCACATGACCCCTATCGATTTTGGTAACAAGGTTTGTATTGTTGTTATGTAAAAAATATCACCAACGTATCATAGTAGCACGCTACTAAGACGCCAATGAACAAAACTCCACGTATCATAGCACTAATGCACTAAGACATGAAGTTGAGTATGCCTGTTACACTTAAAAGTGCTACCAAACACACTCATCATCCCAATCCGAAAGATAGACGACGCATCGCTATGCGCTACGACGTCGCCCACAAACGGTATGGGTGTGCGATGTCCACGGGAAAGCCGTATTGCTACAACAAACCCGCTTACCATCGGCACTTAGATGTTAATTGTATACCTCCATCGACCAGAACCACAGGAATGCGTCGAATCAGGCGCAGCACACCCGCAGATCCATCACAAGACGCATTACCGCAAGTAGCAGTAAGCATCAATGCAATTATCATACGGATGGCGCCCCCTCACAACACACCCACATGACCCCTATCGATTTTGGTAACAAAGTTTTTATTGTTGTTATATAAAAAATATTACCAACGTATCATAGTAGCACGCTACTAAGACGCCAATGAACAAAACTCTACGTATCATAGTGCTAATGCACTAAGACATGAAGTTGAGTATGCCTGTTACACTTAAAAGTGCTACCAAACACACTCATCATCCCAATCCGAGAGATAGATGACGCATCGCTATGCGCTACGACGTCGTCCACAAACGGTATGGGTGTGCGATGTCCACGGGAAAGCCGTATTGCTACAATAAACCCGCTTACCACCGGCACTAAGATGTTAATTGTATACCTCCATCGACCAGAACCACAGGAATGCGTCGAATCAGGCGCAGCACACCCGCAGATCCATCACAAGACTCAATACCGCAAGTAGCAGTAAGTATCAATGCAACTATCATACGGGTGGCGCCCCCTCACAACACACCCACATGATCCCTATCGACTTTAGTAACAAAGTTTGTATTGTTGTTATATAAAAAATATCACCAACGTATCATAGTAGCACACACGCCACCATAATATTCCTTTTGAAGTCCCTAATAAGGACTAGTCATTTTGCTACAGTACTAGGAGCAGTCGGTCACCCGACCACTCCATACAATGCTTATTCACCAAGGAGACCTTCTATAGTATTGCTTTTGTATCATAGACCTTACTTTCATAAGTCATTAATATATAAGACTTCAACCCACGACCCCACTATTGTAATGCAAATTAATCATAGAGACCTTCTATAGTATTGCTTTTGTATCATAGACCTTACTTTCATAAGTCATTAATATATAGGGTTCGAACCCACGACCCTACTATTGTAATGCAAATTCATCATGGAGACCTTCTATAGTATTGCTTTTGTATCATAGACCTTAATTTCATAAGTTATTAATATATATAGGGTTCGAACCCACGACCCTACTATTGTAATGCATATTCATCATAGAGACCTTCTATAGTATTGCTTTTGTATCATAGACCTTACTTTCATAAGTCATTAATATATAGGGTTCGAACCCACGACCCTACTATTGTAATGCATATTCATCATAGAGACCTTCTATAGTATTGTTTTTGTATCATTTAGTTTATTATCATAAGTCACTAATATAGGACTAGTCATTGTGCTACAGTACTTCAGGCAGTCGGGCTCCCGACCACCCCATATATATGTACAACTGCAGGTATGTATCTCCGGCAGCTCCTCTATACAAGACATCTATACATGAACACCTTCCATAACTTAGGAAACTTTTCTTTTATACGTGAACTCCTTCCACAACTTAGACAATTTTCAACAAATTTTCTAATTATCTTATAAATGTTATTTATCTTTATTTTTATAATATTTTCGACTTGTATTTCTATTAATTATCTTATTTTAAATATTTTTCAAGTTTTTAATAAATTTATTTATTATGGAAGATAATATTTTGCCTTTAATTTACTATGTTATTGGTCTAATGTCTGAAATGTATTTATATTAACTTTATGGTTATTAATGTAATTTTATTGTTTAATATATATCTTTTAAGACTATTTTTGACGCCCCTTTATATTGAATTTAATTATTAATAATAATATTGGGCCGTCACAATCCACCCCCAAATTTTATGTTAATGACCCACACATTGGAGTCGTTGATATAATTTTTTTCTATATTGAGAACATATGCACTACACTCAAAATTTTGTACTTATGTGTATCTGTTCTTTCCTCTTTCAATCTGTTACAATTCTGTATATATTTTCATCCCACCTACCCCAGGGAATGGCCGCCGCCAAACACCCCTTCAACGACATCTATCCCAATGCGATAAACCATTAATCGCTATTTTGATAAACTGTTTGTATTTATGTAGTTATTATAGTGGTTCTCTTTAGTTTTTGACTTACATTTTAAGTCCTTAAAATATTAATTCAGCAATGTTGTCCTTATATGTACAGTATTTTGAATATGAGTTGAAATCAGATGGCTACACACCTATAGGAAAAATGTGATTGAGCCATTCACCCTGACCCAACTCCCCCAAATTTATTTAAATAAAAATATTTTACAAAATTATCTTACATTCAATATTTACAGATAGTCGTTAATATAATTATTATATCGTTTTTCTTATTTTTAATACTTTTGTGTATTGCTCATAACTTTAACAATTTTAAATTTATATTTCAAAAGGCCACCCACGGGACCAAATTATATTACAGTATTTATTCTAGAATGTGTATAAAACAGAACTATTACTTAAAATATTTTAATAAATGAATAGCATCAAAATTTCCTCTAATTTAATTTGTTTCTGGGTTTGCTAAGGTATATTAAAGTACATTGTCAAATGGTACGGCTGCTATTATGTAAGGCCCTTCATACGCCAAGTTAAATTTACTCATAACTTTGTTATCTGCCTCTGATTTACTGGATCTAGAAACTTTTACTAAATCGCCAATGTGATATTTCATTAATTTATTACGCTTATCAAACTTTGTGTTTCTAATGCGACTTGCCTCTTTTAAATTCTTTCGCACTTGTTATCTAATTTGTCCGACATTATGTTTGCTTTTACTATTTAGTTTAAGTGGCTGCTTGAACTTATTAATGTTATTGAGTCAGGCGTACTGACCCAGGTTTATAATTCTCTATTTAATTTAAATTATTACAAATATCACGCATGAACATTATTTGTTTTAATGAATTAATATAATAAAATACTTACATTAATAATTTTCCTAAAAATTTAAGTTAAATCTTGCTCATAACTTTCGATTATATAGAGATTAGATGGAACGTCATTTAATTAACTGGTGAGATCTTATAAAATATTACTGGATGAGTATTTTCATTTCCAATTTCAGCTTTTCTATTGTCACATTATGTATGTTATATAGAATATTTCGTCTAGGATCAGTGACATGTGAGGTGTTCGCCCCGTACACCTCTTCTTGGTTTACTTTAATTTGGTGAACTTTCGTTTGGTTAATAAACTTTTCTTCGAGAAATTATTTTAACCTCAAAGGTTTTCACTGCATTTTTAATTAATTTTTGAAGCATCTTAAATTCATTTTTAGGCTTAGCCTTCACTAAGTTAGAACTTTTCTTTGTTTTAACCATTTTATATTTATATACTTTTATCAGTTTTTAGCACTGTTATGTCCTTCACTTACACAATTGTTACTGCGTCTTCTCATTTATTTCACTTTATATTTTATTTCGCATTAACTATGCACACACCTTTTATAACAAAAAAATCAATATTAATATTAAAGCCCCACCCCCAGACTCTCAACCACCCCCAGCAAACACCATCCTCCAAGACACCTTTCCATTTCACGGACAACAAATTGTAGGCATAACGCCTACTTCATAATTCTTATATAGACGACCTTCTTTTTTTTAAATATATCCTGGTCACGGCACCAAATTGTAACGCTTCCCCCCTCTCATAGTAATAAATATATTAGATTAAATATAATTAATTCTCCTTTATAATAAAAATTATATATATGTGACTAGGATAAATAAAATATGTTTTGGTCTTTCTAAAGGTTTAATAATAGACCGTTTGTAATATTTTGGCGTGATCGTCTTAGTTAGGACCCTTATTTACGTCGTGTTTGTTTAGTAACTTAGTTCTTTTAGGTGTCTTTTGGAAGAATGAATATTCACTAGAGCAATTGAAAGCTGTTGGTAGTGCCTTATAAGCTAAGTGAACCCCGTTCACGAAGACAGGGCTCGAGAAAGGTTAAAAACATAAAACGTCCCAATTCCACTTGTATCAGGTTTACATTATTAACTTAATATTATTTATCCCTTCCCGCTCGGAAAAGGCTCAAAATATATTTATACAAAATACCCGATACAAGGGCTTCGGCTCTCCTACATTTATTAAAAAATGTAGGGGGGAGGCACACGGCCCCACACACGCCGTGCACGGTGAGCGCCAACCATTTTGATGCACTCCCCCCGAAGGGAAAGCTAATTCGGGAACTGGACCGTAGTCCACAGCAAAATAACTGGCGAAGCAGTAAATGAGGCTTGGCCCCTTGCTAGTGCGTAAGCACAAACATCGACCGAAGTCGCGCCTGTCAATGCGTGTAAACGCCAAACAGAATACGAACGAATCCAGCCACAGTGAATGTACGTCACACGGTTTAGGCAAATAAGCACACTGGCCGTAACCCTCCGTGAGCACCACCACCTGCCAGACCGCCGCTCCTGCAGACGTGATGTAAGTGTATGGCATCACCACCAATTTCATGATCAGTACGGCAACTAGCCGCAGAGCGTGTCATGAGTCTACCGCTCACCTCAAGGGAATGGGGTCCCACGTTGTGCGGCTTTCGGCCGCAGCCTTGAGAGTCTCCTCAGATCCTCCCGCCAGCTACCACCCGCATGAGGTTGACACATATGCTCCACCAACCAATACAACGGCAGATATAGCCAAAAGGCAGTTATAAGATAAGAGTAATAATTCGCCATCAGAAAGGGTTTGTATCACTGCCGTTGAGTAAATGTATTTTCGACCATGTATGCCTCACCCACCAATAAGTTGCCTTCAATCATTCAAAGGTGGGAAAGTTACAGAGATATAATATTATGTTGTTATATAAAACATTGTGGAGGGCAGACAATCTGCAGCCCCGTAATGAAGGGACCCGACTTGGGCAAAGCTACTCAGGCGTGAGTCAAACCAAGACGCAGAGAGCGCCATTGAGAATAGCGTCCCACCAAACAACCATCGCAAAGACGCAACGCTGCAGAACGCAACAAGCATCAATACGACTATCGTCGGGCTTACACCATCCCAAGGTCCCCCATCCATACATCCCAGCAGACATCACCACCCGCATACCTCCATCGATCAGAACCACAAGAGTGCGTCGAATCAGGCGCAGCACACCCGCAGATCCATCACATGACGCATTACCGCAAGTAGCAGTAAGCAGCAATGCAACTATCATACGGATGGCGCCCCCCTTACAACACACCCACATGACCCCTATCGACTTTGGTAACAAAGTTTGTATTGTTATATAAAAAATATCACCAACGTATCATAGTAGCACACACGCCACCATAATATTCCTTTTGAAGTCCCTAATAAGGACTAGTCATTTTGCTACAGTACTAGGAGCAGTCGGTCACCCGACCACTCCATACAATGCTTATTCACCAAGGAGACCTTCTGTAGTATTGCTTTTGTATCATAGACCTTACTTTCATAAGTCATTATATAAGACTTCAACCCACGACCCCACTATTGTAATGCAAATTAATCATAGAGACCTTCTATAGTATTGCTTTTGTATCATAGACCTTACTTTCATAAGTCATTAATATATAGGATAATATTTTACGAGGTATGGTGTAAAAGTGCCTCAAGGTCTTCGTAATACAAAATTACGAAGACCTTGAGGCACTTTTACACCATACCTCGTAAAATGTAAATCATTTAATCAACACACACATACCACACACATACATCGTTCACACAGACACACACACACACACACACACACACACACCACACAGACACACACACACACACACACACACACAAACACACACACACACACACACACACACACACACACACACACACACACACATTAATCACCCGTACCATTTGCGTTTTCATTTAAATACGTTCAAGTAATACATTATTAACCTTATTTAAATCACCGCTAATTTAGAACAATATAAATCGTGTAATTTATAACAATGTATTGAAATGCTTTCCTATTTATGACTGTTATAGATAAGGAAGAGCGGGGACTCCTGACACAGGTTTTCTTTTAAACTTACTAGGAGGACCCATCTACTATATTGTTTATGTATGTAATTTTAAGGAAATAAAGCATTATTATTATTATTATTATTATAGGGTTCGAACCCACGACCCTACTATTGTAATGCAAATTCATCATGGAGACCTTCTATAGTATTGCTTTTGTGTCATAGACCTTACTTTCATAAGTCATTAATATATATAGGGTTCGAACCCACGACCCTACTATTGTAATGCATATTCATCATAGATACCTTCTATAGTATTGCTTTTGTATCATAGACCTTACTTTCATAAGTCATTAATATATAGGGTTCGAACCCACGACCCTACTATTGTAATGCATATTCATCATAGAGACCTTCTATAGTATTGTTTTTGTATCATTTATTTTATTATCATAAGTCACTAATATAGGACTAGTCATTGTGCTACAGTACTTCAGGCAGTCGGGCTCCCGACCACCCCATATATATGTACAACTGCAGGTATGTATCTCCGGCAGCTCCTCTATACAAGACATCTATACATGAACACCTTCCATAACTTAGGAAACTTTTCTTTTATACGTGAACTCCTTCCACAACTTAGGAAATTTCTTTTATACACGAACTCCTTCAACAACTTAGGAAAATTAATTTTATACATGAACTCCTTCCACGACTTAGACAATTTTCAACAAATTTTCTAATTATCTTATAAATGTTATTTATCTTTATTTTTATAATATTTTCGACTTGTATTTCTATTAATTATCTTATTTTAAATATTTTTTCAAGTTTTTAATAAATTTATTTATTATGGAAGACAATATTTTGCCTTTAATTTACTATGTTATTGGTCTAATGTCTGAAATGTATTTATATTAACTTTATGGTTATTAATGTAATTTTATTGTTTAATATATATCTTTTAAGACTATTTTTGACGCCCCTTTATATTGAATTTAATTATTAATAATAATATTGGGCCGTCACAACGTCAAGCAAGTTTTGCATGACAACAAGCTTCGGGTCCCGCGCCTACGTCACAATGAACGAGTGAAGCCGGCCACAGTCGAGCGTGTTTCTGCTGTACTGCCATATGTTAGAGGAGTCACTGACAAGATTGGCTACATCTTGAAGCGCGCTTCCATCAAAACATACTTCAAGCCGCCAAAGAAGATTGGTCAGTTTTTAGCATCAGTCAAGTGTAACGTCCCTCTGCAAGATACAGGAGTGTACAAGCTTGAATGTGAATGTGGTCTCTCCTACATAGGACAAACTAAAAGATCAATTAAAACCCGCGTTAAAGAACATATAGCTGATTTGAAGAATCGACCCTCCGGGAAGTCTGCAGTCTGTGAACACGTACAGGATCGCCCCCGTCACTACATCAGATTTAATAGACGACAAATCCTCGTTAAAGAACATCGATTCCTTCCAAGGACGATTCGCGAGGCTATTGAAATGAAAAAACATCCTAATTTCAATAGAGAAGATTGCTGGGTGCTACCATCTGCTTGAGATCCTATAATAAATAAAATTAAATCCCAACCCAAGCATACAACTGCAAGACTTCAAGATAACATAAGTTCATAATGTGTAGATCGGAACAAAAGTTAAATTTTAATCTATGGTAACCGCAGTTAACTATGACATCTGGACGTTGAACATCTCAGTCCCCCCCCCCCCGTAACCATGGGTGCTGTAAAGCGCTCGAAACGTCGGGTATTTAAATAGTTAAATATACGCGATAAAATCCGTAAAACCTAGTATTATTTCAATGTGTAGTTTTCGCGTTAATATAAGAAATCATTATGTCTTTCCTTATTTTACAATTATATCTTATAAAGCCCACTGTTGAACACAGGCATCCCGCATATATTTCCTCATAGGGGGATTTTCTATAGCTATCACGCTTGACAGGTGGGCTAGAAACCGCAGTTTTTTTATTATTTTGTGTCATATCAGCAAGATGCTGCCTATCTTCTGCTTCAGTTCCTCTCTCTATTCTTCTTTTTAGCTGACTGCAAAAAATAGGATGTTTTTTGGATGTATATTACGCGATATTTTCGATAATTGTTTACCAATTTTGATGATTAAAAAAAATAAGTTATACTTGAGACTTCCCACATAAATTTGGAGAAATATTAATAAATACCCTTAAGGGTGGTGAAAGAGGTGATGCATTTTTTATGTAAATAGTGGGTAGGTGGTGAGCATCTTTTCGGCCTAGGAATCAGTCTTAGTGGATACCATCTTTTACGCTAATTCTGTCCACAAGCAACTGTGTGTGCACTGTAGTGGTCCCAGTTAGAGATAAAGAGAACCAGAATAATTAATGTAAGGATTTCTACCTTGGCCCTCAGAGGTGACAACGCATCAGTAGCTTTTTTATTTGAAGTTGGTTGCATGTGTCCCGAGGCTGTAAAAACCACTCACATCAGGTGTGAGTTCAGAGGTGGTCTTTAAATTTGGCAAGACATATCACTTTATTTGATTTCACAAATCTTAGCAAGTGATTGTGTAGGTGTGCTGCGCACACACATACACACGTGTATATTTGGCAATGTTGTATTGTATCTATATACTTAGTGAATAAGATTTTTCAGTTAGTCACTAGTTGCCCGCTAACTGTATGGCACGTTCCTCTATAATAAATATTAACAAAAGTTATTCCATTTTTCATTATGGTCACCAATAGGGGTCCCTATGGAGTCAACTCCTAAACTGATGACCCCGACGTGATAAACGTGACCGACGTGCCCGACGTGATATTAATTCAGTAGTGGGCAATATTCGCGTGTGTTGCGATCGGACGGACAATTTATACAGCAACATGAGTGCGCGGCTTCCGCCAACGCCACAGAACGTGCCGCCCGTTCAAGACATCCAGCCACCCGCGCCAAAGCCTATTATGGCGCCAGGTGTAGATTCAGTGTCTCTACAGTCCCGACTCTCAAACTTTTGGACGGACCAGCCGCGCGTATGGTTCGTACGCACAGAAGCTATCCTCGCACCTCAGAGGATGAGTGATGAGGCATAGTTCGACCTGGTCGTGTCCAACCTAAGTAAGGAGGTCATCGCGCAATTGACGGACACATTACTATACCGCTGGACAGCACTTTCAGCTCGCCTGTCACATGGGTCCTGGGTGGAAGAGCTACCCACAGTATTACTTGGGCTTCGCGCGGCCGCCCGCAGCGACTCAGGGGTTAGTACCGCCGAGTTAACGTTCGGACGAAACTTACATCTACCGGGAGAGTTTTATGACAGCTCTTCGAACAACCGTAACGTCAACGACTATTGTATAGTGGATAAAATTAGAGATACTATTCGTAGTTATAAGCCTACATGCGACAATTTACGTAACTGTCAAAGTTTTTTTTGTGCACAAGGATTTACATAACTGTGAATATGTCTTTATTAGGGACGATTCAATACGTAAACCTTTGAAACCACCCTACGACGGTCCATACCGCGTGATAAAAAAGGGGCTCAAACGTTTACCTAATTCAATTACCCGATAGACAGGTACATATTTCTATCGGCAGATTAAAGCCTGTATTAAAGCAATGTGATGGTAACGAAGCAACGCCACGCCACAGTAATGCTGAAAACGCAGCGGATGTGGTACCTGAGCATGTACGGTTCGCGTTACCACCGCCCACGCCGGTGACGTCGTCGTTACCCGGCCCGAGCAACCCGATAACCGTGGAAACAACGCGAAGCGGTCGCATTGTTAAGTTACCTTCACGAGTTATGATAAGCTAGTGTTAAAACTATATATAATACAATTACATGTTTAAATGATAATCAGTTTTAGTTACTATGGATGTGAAAGTATTATTTGCATTGTTAGGTGCAGAATATTTTCATTCGGGATATTCAAGTTACATTATTTATGTTGAATGTAATTGTAGAGGTATTGTGTTTAGTAAATTGCGTATACTGCAGTTTTATTTAGGTTCTAGGTAGTTAGTTTAGTTATAATGTATTTAATTTCATTTCATTCAAAATTCTTCCTTTGCGAAAGCATTAGTGCGAAAAGTTTTAAAATTTTTACTATGGGTAATTTTCAAGAAAAACCAGTTATTGTTTCTCAATCTCAGAATACTGTAGAGAATAAAGTGGATAATTTTCAAATATGGTTAAATGTGATAGCCAGTTTTATGGGGGCGATAATTTTGTACACTGTTTGGGTAAAGTTTAATAAGAAGTTCAAAAGCTGGCTTCGCCGTCAAGTGTTAATGGCAGGCGTTCCAATATCGGGCCAGAATATGGGTCATATGATAGATGCTTCTAGCATCAGTCTGCAGCACGCGCCCGCGCCCGCCGCGGCAGCCGCCCATTTCGCGGGGGTCTCCGTGAAGCCCTGCGCACAAGCGCATTAGCAAGTTTTTGTTGTTAGTTTTAAGTTTTCGTTTGTATTCATTGTATAGTTTTAAGTTTTTTTATTATCCATTTTTTTTATAAAGGGGGGAAGTATTGTAGGTGTACTGCGCACACACATACACGTATGTATACTTTGCAACGTTGTATTGTATCTATATACTTAGTGAATAAGATTTTTCAGTTAGTCACTAGTTGCCCGCCAACTGTATGGCACGTTCCTCTTATATAAATATTAACAAAAGTTATTTCATCTTTCATTATGGTCACCAATAGGGACCCCTACGGAGTCAGCTCCTAAACATGTTTGCATGAATTTTTTATTAATCCATTCGTAATAGATACTTGACATAAGGTACTCGCGTACGTACATAGGTAAATGACTTGTTTAAACGAAACGCGATATATTACATTGAAATTGAATCGTGTTGAATGTCTCAGGCTCTCAGGGGGAACATGGTCATATTTTCATGTTAAGGTGGTACACACACTGTTACTGAAATATAGTTATTAGATTATAATTATTGGAATTTTATTTGGCATATGCATTTTTAAAACAGTAACATATTGAATTCAGATCGATTATAATATTTTTTGCTTAATTCCAAGAAACTGTATTATTATTGTTTTTGTGCTTGTCATCCAATAATAGATATAGGGTTTATTTAAAATTGGGACTAATATCTCACCTGATAGTAAGTGGTAACCGAAGGAATGTGTGGAATCACTGATTAAAATTTTTAATAATTAAATTTAATATAAAAAAGCTTCGTTCGCTACTATTTTTAACTGACAGTATACGCAAACGCTTCTAAGGAAACAAATTACGATACATTGCGAGGAGTGTGACATAAGAATTCTGGAAGTTCTGCATAACACTGGGCCAGTGGGGCCTTTTTAACTTCCCAGTAAGAAGTTTTGTGTAACATATTATGTACGTATGTGTATGTATGTTAGTGGTTAAACTAGCCCGATTGTCAGTTTTTATTGAATAAAAAAGTGTAAAATACATCAGTGTGATGGCAACCTAACTTCCATTTTAAATAAAACAAAAATACGAAATATGAAAAATAGGTTAAGTGAAGTACTAACAAATTGTTAACAATTTATTATAAACGCTTTTTATTTACGATTATATAAGAGAAGCAAACGAGCATGAGGCCCACGTGATGGTAATTGACTACCGCCGCCCATAAGTATTTGCAACACCACGGGGATTGCGATTGCCAGCCTTTTAAATATGAGTGGGCTCTTTTCTTAAAAAATTGCTGGTGGTGAATTCTACAATGGAACGTGAGGAAGATTTGGTAAACCGCACAGTGGTGGACCACCCATCATCCAGATAGTGTTTGGATAGTGAAATTTATCGTCTAGCATTAGTCCTTAAAAGCTTTCAAAGTACCGTGGAAATTTCTAATTAATTTCACTACCCCATATAGGTACCGAGAGTGTTGTAACGGGGTACAGAAACAAGAAACAAAAGCTTAAATAAAAAATTGTGGCCAAGCGTGTCAACTATGGCAAATATCCCTAAGTATGAGGCCATCTATAGAGTAGACCTTCAGCAGTGAACTTTTTGGATAGGCTGTAATGGAAATGGTTATTATGGCAATGATGGTTTATACTCTATTATTTTTAGAACAGTCGTGGCGAATATCACCATGCACCTCGTAACAGTTTTAATGTTTCTCGAAATGACGAAACCGTCATAGATAAGAGTGTATATACCGTAAAGAAACCATAAGAGGTACCTACCCCGGTAGTCTGCTGAGACTGATAAAGCAACACGCTTTTTGTAGTTAGATTTTATTTTTGGGTATCTATATAATTTTCTCACCTGGTTGGGTTCTATAAATATATAATTATAAATTAAAATGAAAAGATAAATATACATAAACTATATCAATAAATTATATCAATAAAATAAATACAAAAACTTCATAAATAAATAAGATCCAACCATGAGGCTCATGTAGAGCCCTGTAGTACCTCCCGTTGAGCTCCTTCTCCTTCCATACAGTCTCCCGGTCGGAAATGCTCTGTACTGCCGGATCTTGCCATTGCTCGTTGGCTAAGGATAGAGGGGTAAGCCCTTTATCACTAGAAATGACGTCATTATAGAATGGATCATCCGATCTCGCCAGGAAGTAATGACGGAGGCTGCACACTTCGCGATTATGCATGGTGAGTGCGCTCAGGAAGCCACGCCCACCATGCTTTCGCGGCAAGTACAGCCTCATTACCAACGATCTCGGATGATGCATCCTATGGGACGTCATTGTAATGCGGACTTTTCTATCCAGGGCGTTAAGTTCAGTCTGACTCCACCAGAGTATGCCAAAGGTATACATGAGGACAGGCATAACCCAACCGTTATATGCATGTGTCTTATTCACACCGGGCAAGAGGCTGTTAAGCACTTTGGTCAAGCGTGCATAAAACACGTCGCAAACTGACTGTTTCATACCAGCCTCATCGATACCGATGTTCTGTGACATACTCAGGTATCGGTATGTTTCAGCCTCGGAAAGGGTCCTTAAGTTGACGGGCATAGTTAAGTCTATGCCCTCAGAGTTAGCAACCCTTCCCCTTTCACCATGGAGGACCGCACACTTATCCGTCCCCAGCTCCATTCTAATAGAATTGCTAAATTCACAAGTGATGTTTAGCAATTCCATAAGATGGGAGCGACTAGAGGCGAATAATTGAGGTCATCCATATAGAAAAGGTGGGTCACTTTTGTACCTCCTTTCCGAAGCTGAAATCCCTTCCCGGAGCCCTCCAGTAAAGTACTAAGAGAGTTCAAAGAGAGGCAGAACCAGATTGGACTCAGACAGTCGCCCTGGAATATACCCCTTCTTATCCTTATGCGGTTTTCCGCAGCCGTCATCCGCTCGCCTAGATGACAGAGGATCGTACTCCACTGCCCCATACACTGCCAATCTTTTACAGCTCGAGGACCCTCTTTAGCCATGTATGGGGCACCGAGTCAAATGCCTTTCTGTAATCTATCCAGGCGGCGGAGAAGATCCGACGGTTGCATACCACCACTTTGCCAATGACCGCGTCAATGAGGAGTGGTTCCTTGGTTCCACGACCACCACCCCGACATCCATTTTGAGCGCGCGACATCACCTGATTTGAGTCCAGGTGACGAGCGATTCTCGCGCTCAAAATGGATGTTAGTGTCTTGTATATGGTCGGTAGACACGTGATGGGGTGGTATTTGCTGCCGGTCTGTGGCACCCTGATCTTTAGGAACCAATTGAGTGATCCCAGTAGTGAAGAGGCTTGGGAGCGACTTCTGGTTGAAAGCCTCTTGAAACTGTCGGGCGAGCACAGCGTGACACACCACGAACCACTTCAGCCAGTAGTGATGCAGCCCGTCAAGCCCCGGACTTTTCCAGTTCGGGGCCCTACGGACCGCCTCAGCTACGTCGTCCGGCGTTATGATGACGGGGTCCATGGGCGTAATACCGGCACACTGACTCGCAACAACTTCCGTCCAAGGGCCCTCGTTGTGGTTTACGGGCTCTGACCACAGGCTGCGCCAGAATGTGACCGTGTCGGCCTGATTTGGTGCTGGGCCCCTTCCACTTACTATTGGAAGATTTCTTATATTTACGCGAACACTACACATTGAAATAATACTAGTTTTTACGGAATTTATCGCGTATATTTATCTTTTTAATTTTTACTTTACAGCACTCATGGTCACGGGCAGGACTATGGACGTTGAACATCATAGTCCTGCCCGTGACCATGAGTGCTGTAAAGCGTTCGAAACGTCGGGTGTTTAAAAAGATAAATATACGCGATAAATTCCGTAAAAACTAGCATTATTTCAATATTGGAAAATTTTATTTTATTATTATTTGAGCATTGGTATCTATATAGTTTTCTCATCTCGTTAGGTTCTATAAATATATAATTATAAATTAAAATGAAAGATAAATATACATAAATATAATTAAAATAAAATAAATACAAAAATACATAAATAAATAAAAGCCCAACCAGATGGCAGCCCTCGGCAGGGGAGACCAAACGGCCGAGGGTTAGGGGGAAAGGGAAAGAAACTGGCGGACGATGCGGGCGGTATCGAGGAGCACCGCCTTCTGCATTTGAGCCCGGAGCGGTCCGTCACGGAGTCCCATTCGCCTCAGATGACCCGAGAGGCTGACTGGGATTAGCCCATTCGCAGAGACGACTACAGGAATAATTTCGGTCGGCATACCACCCCACATGTTGGTCACCTCGTGAGCCAGGTACAGATATTTTGTTCGTTTATCCGTTTCGGCTTTCACGAGGTTCTCGTCGTACGGAATGGTAATGTCGACCAAAAATATCTTTGACTGTGCCCGGTCCATCAGCACAATATCAGGCTTTTTTTTTGTATTTTCTTCGTTATTAGAAAATAAGTGATTTTTTTAACTTGTGGTGAACCTGTACAAATTTGTTTTAACTGCAGAATTTTCCGTTTTTTGTGCTGTTTAAGACCATTTGTTTGCTGTTTAAGATTGCTGTTTTTTCAAGTTTAAATTATCTATTTTAGCATGCGCTATTTGTAGTTTGTAGTGTTATGCTACTTACATATCATTTTACACTATTTTAAATTTATTTTTCCATTCTGTTTTTGATTTTCTGCATTCACCTCAAAACTGGATATTTTGCATCACCTTTATTTCCATAGGATCCTGTAACGTTTTTTAAACCATAAGAACACAATAAAAAATCATTTTCACTTCGTATTTTCACGCTATCAGCACATTTTAAATCGGTGTCGATGGAGCCTACCTTTTTCGATCTTTTATTTAATTCTCCGTAACTCTGCAATTTCGGGCTTCGTGCGCGCTGTTGCGCTATCTTTTTTCCTATATCAATAATATTTCATTTTTCACTTAAATCTTGCCGTTTCTCTATTACGAGCCTAAAACCAAAATTTGACATGTTTGGACATCGTTGTATATCTGGTTGTCATGGCAATTTTTATTCAAATTCGTTACCGGTCTGATGTTTTTACTTCAAAACTTCCACAAAAATACTCTTTTCTTCTTGGCCATTTATAAAAATTTGCTTTTAATTTAAATAATTTCCCGTTCTTATCTCAGATCCGTCGTCGAGCACGGAGCTCTCTAAAAAAAGTATAAAAGCCGAACAATCGGCCAATAAAGTCAGTCTCGCTTCAGCTTTCATACTAGAAGCATCTCCTAAAGGCCTTATCCTGCAAGCCTCTGCCTTCATCTGAAGTCGTCGTCTAGCCACGCCTACGCCTCCACCTACTAGTGCCCGCGCTATCTTTAACCGCTGTGCATGCTTGCTGCAAGCACTGCGTGTGCCTACTCCGGGCGCTGTGTTTGCCTACTTCAAGCGCTGCGTGTACCTGCTCCAGACGCTGCGTGTACCTAATCCAGACGCTGCGCGTGCCTACTCCGGGCACTGTGTGTGCCTAGTCCGGGCGCTGTGTGTGCCTACTTCAAGCGCTGCGTGTGCCTACTCCAGACGCTGCGTATGCCTAGATCAGGCGCTGCGCACCTACCACAGGCATAGCCTGTGCATACTCCGTGAGTGGTGAGCACCACTGCCAAGCACGCTGTGCCACCTTGGTCTTCGGGCTCCGTTTCAGTACTCATTTATCTTTGTTATTTTTTAAAAAAAAATTGTAATTCATCTTCATATTTTTTTTTTTATATAAAAAACTGTAAATATATTTTAAAATTTTAAATAAATTATTCGTTTTTTGTTGTTTCGTTGTTGTTAGGTTAAGTTCTTTTGTTTTTAATTGTCGCTTTACGACAAGTTGCTTCTGTAATTTTAACATTTGCTCTTTGTAACACTCACAGTCCTCGTTATACAACTGTGCAGTGGATAAATTTGGTGAGCTTCTTGCCAGATAATCTGAGTTGGTCGATATAAATGACGTGTTTGGTGATTCATTTAATTTTTTGGTCTTTTGACAACGAAAGGTAACATTTTGGTACTCCGTTTCAGTCCACCATATTAGTATTTTAATATCGATCAACTGTGCTAGTTCAGCAATACGTCGATAGATGTCGTACAATATTTTTGTTTACGAATGAGTTGACCGGTTTTTGAATTTTGTAACGATTTATATTTACCACACGCACTTTTCAAAAGATTATTTTTGATCTTTTTATGCACTGAAAAATTATTTTATTCACTGTAAACTTGTCCGTAGGAATTTACAAAACTTTTAAGCACCTTTAGAGTTAAAAACATTTTGATAAGCCTTATGTCGTATTGATGTTCAAGTCATTTGTTATTAACTGTTGTTTTAGCTGTAATTATTATATTGTTTTTTTTTTTGGATTACACTTTCACTTGTAATTTAGATTTCAGTTTAACTAATTAAACCAAATATATGGTTAAGAAAGGTTTTTAGAGGGTTATTCCGCTGCGCTCCTACAGTGTGTGCTGACAAACTTAATGTGTCCAAAATACATTTCACAGACATACGGGTTTCCTCAAGAAATTTTTTTTTATAGGATGGGGTAACAAACGAGCACACAGTCCACCTGATGGTATATGGTTCCTGTGGCCCATAGACATCTACATCTATCCTCGATTACGAATCAAAATGCAGATGCGTTGTCACCCGTGAGGACTAAGATGGAATGCCTCGTCACCAGTAAAAAGTCTCCAGATCTCTACACTCACCATACGAAACATAACAGTATTAAGCTTCTATTTTACGGTGGTATTCCGTGAGAAGAGAGAAGTTTTCTTTTACCGCTAAGAACGTGGTAAATTACACATAAATATGTCCTACACAATTTGATTTGTATTTACGGCTTGTACTTCAGTTCTTATTATTGAAATGAAGTAAAGGAATATAACATAATGATATATCTGCTTTCCTGTTGGAAATTTTCCTTCTACCCTTTCAACCTAAAACAATCTTTTAAGTACGCTGATTAACGTAGGCCACCCCCAGGGGAGTGTTAATTGTCATAGTTTGCCAGATTTTTGGCGGCGTGTTGATAATGGTGTTTATTAATCATTTTGAGTTGGTATCAGGAAGGTATTTTTTTATAAGAGGGTGCAAACGAGCATGAATAATTACAATACCAGAGGAACTGCAGGTGCGTTACCAGCCTATAAAAACAAGGGGGTTCTTTTCTTGAAGGTCCCTCAGTAGTATCGGTCCTGAGACATCGCAGGTGATAGTCGATTCCACAAATAGTTTTGCGACGAAGAAAAATCATATAATGTCGGACCGCCATACTGCTTGCAGGCATGCTACCCATCTCCTGTTTTGTTTCACTCTGGCACCTCTTTCGACAACCACGGTAGGATAGGGATAGTTGATTCTCTTATGCCGGCACTAAACCGCGAATTGAAATATTTTTTTAAATAAAATTTAAACAAATTTAACTAACACCAGATGCACACCGAGTACATGTTGTATATTAATATATCTCCCTCTAGTGTGGATTAACATTATTTGTTTAGTGGTCATATTTACTCTGCTCGTATCATGGTAAAGTTAATTTGTACATAATACATATACCCTTTCGGGCCGCAGTTCTATAGTTGAGGTAGTTTTATTGGCTCCCGCGACAGACATTAACGCTTTTATCAAATCCCGCATTGTGACGACACGACGATTGTCCCAGCCAAGGTTCTATTTAGCTTTAATTTAAGCCTCAACAGTTGTTTATATTAAGCATAAGTTTCAGAATTCATTTTAAAAGTAAGCTCCTTGCCACTGCTGCATAGCCGGATTTGTCCCTGTTAAAGGGACTGGAAAGTGGGAAAAGAATCGTGGCACTCCAGTTCCAGGGAGCAATGAATTGTTAGACGAGCAGGTTTACCTTATGATTTATTATTTATATATCAAATACCAGCGTAAAATAGCAGCTTAATGCAGCTGTGTTCCGTACGATGGGTGTAGAGAACCAGTGACACTTTTTCTTGGCAAAGAGACATTCTATCTTAGTACTCATGGGGTGACAACCCATTCACATTTTTATTTCTTAGTTGAGAATGGATTGAGATGTCTATGGGCCACAGCATTCACTTACCATCAGGTGAACTCTATGCTTTTTTGTTACCCTAGTTCTATAAAATAATAATAAGCACATACCGGCGACGGGAAGTAGCGTCAAAGTACACCTTTGTTACGTCTGGTTATTCTGAGAGATGATATTTTGTCAAATTCCCTGCCAAACGTAAGGATAACATACCTTTACTATAATATCCATGATTTATGTCCAGATTTCCTTTATATTTGAGTATAAGATAAATTGTAACACTTGCAATTGCGGTTTAGCAATTTTGTGTCAAACACCCAGCTCTAACACTATAAAATGTTCAAAGGAATGCCCAACATCTTAGCTACCATATATATACTACAAACTTTTATAGATATGAAAGGAAGTAATAGCATAAAAAAAAACTAAAAGTACTTTTAGCGTTTAATGATTTCTTATATTTGCACAAGAATAATCGCTGAGAATAAATATGATATACGCAGCCAAATTGGCGTGCTAACTAATTTGGAGATGGGCGTGTAACGTTTAAAAAAAAAACAAGAAATTGTAACCTGAAAATACAAATAATAACTGCGATTGTTAATCCGCTTAAAATAAGTAAATCTATTAGGCTGTTATAAGTGAAAAGTTAAATAATTTTAAGAAAGTATATTTGAACGAGGCATTTCAGCTTTGTGTTGCACGTTAGAGTGTAATATACTCGTATGTGAAATTTAAAATTAATGCGAACTAACTTTGTCTTTCAAAACGTAGTCGACATTGCAAAGAAGGCTTATCTAGTTTCCTAAAATAATAATAACAGTATTAAGGATAGAAGTATTTTACGTGCATTACTAATTGAATCTAGTGGGGTGTCGCCTACACTTCGGCTACCAGTAACGTGGCTGCCATTCGAGAACCTTTTCTTCACAACGGTTGTCGGTTCTTCGAGCTATATGGCAAGCCCATTGTCACTTTAACTTACTAATCCGTTGGGCTATGTCGGTCACTCTGGTTCTACTGCGGATATCCCCATTTCTAAGTTTATCATGCAGAGACACCCCGAACATAGCCCTTTCCATAGCTCGACGAGCGACTTTGAGCGTCCTCATACGGCCAGCAGTGAAGGACCACGTCTCAGTTCCATACGTCAGCACTGGCAGGAGTGACGACTTGGTAAAACATACAGGAAGTCGATGGATGCAGGTGGCTGAGGACCGTGCTTTGTGGCACACCTTGGGGGAGTCCTATGTTCAGCAGTGGATTTATTAAGGGCTGTAATGATGATGATGATGACTAATTGAATTACTTTACTAAACCTAGTTAAAGATACAGCATCTATATACGTCCCACTGCTGGGAACAGGCTTCCTCTCATTTCTGAGAGGTTGCCCCAATACGTGTGCGCGAACTTCATATGTATTTGAATTTTTTTTTTAATTTTTTCTGTGTTTCGTATAGTGAGTGCAGAGAACCGGTGATGCTTTTTACTCGTAACCGGAGTACTATTTTAGTCCTCTAGGTACGTTTAAAGTCACAACATCCACTTACCATCAGGTAGATTGTGTGCTCGTTTGGTACCGTTATTCTATAAAAAGGTAATATAGGAAAACTCTCCCACAGGCATAATGATTCATATCAATGAAATATTTAAATAAATACATAACACAATTGATTTAAAAACGCCCTGAGAGAATTATAAACCGTTAGCCATTGTTAATGAAAAGCAGTTAACTTGTAGGTGTTGTAGTTAGCGTCAAATGCGTAGAGTAGTCCAGAGAATTGCTACTTGATGGTTTGTAAAAAAAATTAACAAACCAACTCCTAAAAACTAAGAGAAGTAAACTAATTTCTACTTAATTTAATAGCTTCTTAATGAGTGCTGGTTGTTGCCTCACAACTAAAATGTCGTCTAAATAGTTATATACCCTTATATTTTTCTTTTAAAGGTCCCTGCACCCGCAATAGGATTATCTTATGTATTGTGCAAACTGAAATAGCAAAAAGAGATACATTCAGACCAGGAAAATTTATTTGTAGACCATGCAAATACTTGTTGCGTACAGCTTTTGAACCTGCGGTCCCTCAACACCGCAACTAAATCCTGAGTAGTAACTCCCACTAGTGCCACTAGTAAGTGGCACCAATAACTTTGCCCGCACTTAACTCTTATAGTTTTAATTATAAAAATAATGATATTAGAAACATGAATTAGAGTACTAAGAGTATATAAAAAGCTAAAGTTAAAGCTACAGCATGTATACATCCCACACCTGCTGGGCACAGGCCTCCTCTCATTTCTGAGAGGATTTCAGGGTAAGAAAGTATCCGACGCGCTGCCTCAATGCGTGTTGATGTACTTCACATGTCCTCGAAATATTTTTTTTATTTCTCAAACATGCAGGTTTCCTCGCGATGTTTTCCTTCACCGCCGAGGACGTGGTAAATCAGCACTTAAAATAGCCAGTAACAATTTCATTGTTGCCGTCGGGGATCAAACCCGGGTTGCTCGCGTACGGAAATTTACAGCGAACGCTAACTATCTGAGCTACCACGCAACCTCACTACTACGTGTTTATGTATAATAAGAAATCCAAGAAATACACAATACACATTAAAACGAAAAGAAAATTAAATATATATAATACAAAAGGCAATCTTATCGCTCTGGAAGCGATTTCTTCCAGACAAACTTTTTGCGTTTCAAAGTGTTAATATGACAACATTATTCTTTCTTGTTCTGTGCATACTTATAATAATATGGAACAAGAAACTGTTGAGGATAGGAACGACAGATACAATTAAGAAACAGAAATATCATGGGAAATATTAGAGTTCCAATTAATAAAAAATATAGTAGATTTTTGACTCACGTCGAATACAAAAAGGCAAGGAGTTCCACAAACGTACAGCCAGTACGACACTGCACCACGTAACTGTCAAATTAAAAGTTTAAAAGTCACATTAATAGTTTCATGTTCTATTTTTCTATTCTAAGCAGTGGAAGGTTACTACGGCAAAATTAGAGAGATTTTTGTAGGAATATGTAGGAATATCAATTAATATAAATGTCAAATTATCCGCTATATAAAAAAATCTATTACCCTATATCATCCTGTTGGTGTTGTTGTGGGAGGCGACACAAACCAGAAGATGTACAGGAGAGAGCTAATAAACACTGAGGTTGCCAAGCAATAAAAATATACCCATATATGAGGCATTCTGTGGGTGTTGGCTGTGTTCAGCAAAAGCCTTGTATAACTAATATATAAGGAAGTACTAAGCTGGAAGTTGTTGACGAGTATGTTTACCTGGGACAAATAGTCCGACAAGTTAAGTTCAACTTACGTAGTCGATTCAACTCGACTGGGCAGCGTTCGGGAGATCACGACACATCTTCTTGTCAGGTATGTCTCAGAACTTTAAAACAAGATTGTACAAAGAGTGCGTGTTGCTAGTGATGACCTATGGATCTGAGACATGTTTCTTTACTGCTGGCCGTATGAGGCAGCTCAAGGTGGATAGGCCTATGCTTGGAGTTTCTACGCGAGATGAACTTAGGAATGAGGATAGCCGCAGTAAAACCAGAGTAACCAACGTAGCCCAACGGATTAGTAAGCTGGAGTGACAATGGCACAGCCATATAGCTTGAAGAACCGACAACCATTGGGGATGAAAGGTTCTCGAGTGGCAGCTTTGTACCAGCAGGCAAAGTGAAGAATGTCCCGCCACTAGACTGAGTGACAACCTGGTAAGACCTACAGTCGATAGATGCAGATGGCTCTGGACCGTGCTTTTTGGCATTCCTTGGTTAGGCCTATATTCAGTAGTGACTCTGCAATTAGAAAATTATGATGAATGTATGTATGCAGAATTAATGTTGACAGAAACGTACGTATAATGACTTTTAATAAATATTACGTAATAATATATAAAGAAACAGTTTATTCTATTATACCCTCATCATAACAAAGCAGCATTATGCTTTTATTTTACGCTGGTATTCTGTGAGGGCGTAGTCCTTCTCCGATCGACCCAACCCACACCAGCTCCAAATATAATATAACTGCAGCATGGCTCTACTACATATAAAACATCCGGACTGTGCTGAAATGACCTAGTGTTGTGGTTTGATTATAACAGAAATAATGTAATTCGAAACTTCATCATGCATAGTGCTACAAACACAAAATCTGTTTGGAATAATGTTATGAAGCGTGCACACAACGTAGTCCTCTTAGACAAAGCAAGTTGATATTTTAATGCAAATTTATGTATATATGCGAAGTACAAAGATGAAGTATATTGTTCGTTGCATATACGGCGTAGCGTACTACAGAGGTAAAATACTATTGTAACGGGTGTCACAGAGATTTTTCTACTACACTGTCTCGTCTACTGTCTACTGCTTGACATGGACACCTGTCATTGTAGGGTGGATTTACTTTAATCTTCACACTTCGTGGACGGATTAACAATCGCAGAATTTTTTGAAGTGAAAACTCCATTACGATCTTTGCATTTTGATAGTCGATGAAACGGAAAAGCGACGTTAAAAAGAGACAAACATATAACATCTGTAGGACGAGAATAAGATAGAATGCAGTATACAGTGTTTCCTTTTATGTATGGATATTATGTATATTATCTATGAGTAGTATTGATTAATTTGTTTTTTAATTTTAATTAATTATTATTTTAATTAATTAGAATTTGTATAATATGTTCTGTAACACAAATATGTAGAATATAATGAAAAATATTTTTCAAACTTGGTAACAATATTATAATAAATAAACACTACAATCATCCTACCTCTGAAGGTTTCATTTCTACCCCGTGTGAACTGCACATATGTTTTTTTTACTTATTTTATGCCAGTGCTTAATCACATTGTCCCGCCTGGTAGTTGACAGCACGTTGACACTAGGAATAACAGTTTATACAGCAAATGACATAAATATGTACGCATCTCTCGGATATTTGCTCTACTTACTTAGTTCAACTGCCTTTGATGCCTACCCATCTCCAAACGAGAAAACTTGAAACAAGATCAGCCTGCTGTAAGATGCACAAGAAATAATACAGCAGATAGCACGTCAAATGTGATAACAGTATCGATGTCATCAAAATAGTTAGATAAAAAAGCCCTGGCATTTCTCTTCATCTGTTTGAACAGTTTCATCTCAATCGGTTCAGCCATTCCAAAAATTAGCTCGGTCAGACGGGCAAAAATTGCAAAAATGGTAAATAAATCAATACGTTAATACTTAATATGTATTATTAGCGTGCAAATAATTCCCTGAGCTTAATTTACTAAAACTATATCTGATTAACTAAAAAAGCCAGTTATTTAGACATTACGTAGATGCTTCTGATTAACAATTTCGTTTATTTCATTTCGTAAATATAATATTATTTAAAGTAAAATTCACTACGCACTTTGTATGGAATTCACAGCAAAGTTGCGAATGCCACAACCAAGATTTCGTTTGAATTTGTGTAATTTCGTGACACCAAGATTAAGGTCTTGGATAACTTTGAATCACCAGTCAACCGTGAAACAGGATAGATCAAGTTTGATACCAAAGTTCAGCAACACTGTGCTGTTAATACTAGACTTATTTTGTATGATTTAAATTAGATAATATTTTACGTTAATAAAAACATGAGAAAAATTTAAAAAAATTAAATTAATTAAGTGTAACAACATTTTTTAAAGAATAAGGGTGACAAACGAGCACACAGTCCATCTGATTGTAAGTGGGTGCTGTGGCCCATAGACATCTATTTTGTCCTCGGTTTATAATCAAAATGCCGATGCGTTATCACCCAGAAGGTGAAGATGGAATGCCTCGTTTCCAGTAAAAGGGTCTCGGAATCTCTACACTTTTAATACGAAACATAGCAGCATTAAGTTGCTTTACTGCTGCTATGTTTCGTACTTACGCTGTTATTCTGCGAAAGTGCAGGCGTTCCCCGGTTGTGGCGACTTATTTGTGTTGCAAATATAATAAAGCTGCAGCTTGGCTCTCACGTTCAAAACATATACTTATTTACAAAAATGTTATGTATGAACACAAACAAACTGTTAAAGACGGAATCCGTTAGGTACTAGTACCGAAAATCTGTCTGTTAAGACGCTACCCTGACCAAAACCTGGCAAAAGTGCGTTTTTCAGACTCTATTATCTCATTAGTTATGAAAAATAAACTACATCTAAAAGTACATTATTAATGTTCGATATCTTATCATCGCATTCCACGTTCTAATTTATTTTTATGTGCTATAAATACATTTAAAATCAACTTTTAAAAAAATGACTAAAATTCTTGATTACATGCATCTGTTGCTAAACGCAACGCTCTAATCATTTGAGGATAACACTAATGGATAGATAATTAAAAAAATCTATATTCTCCACGTTTTATTTAAATTTTTAAGTTCGTTTTTTCTCTTTTAATTGAAATAATTCCGAAAATTGTGTGACTTCTATGATAAAGGGGCGTACGCAGAGTGCGGGCGGCATTACGCTGTATGCGTTCATACGAGGTGGCCGCGTCGCTGGTAGCCGCGCGTCCGTATTTCGCCGCAAACATAATATTATTTGAGTACCTACCAACTGATGCGCTTACGTCACGGTATATTGTAACTCGGCCGTATCTTAGAAATAAATATTACAGCCGTGCGGTACGTAAACATGCGATAGGGCTGCTGCCTCCAGTATTTTTACATTTGCCCATTGATTTATGTGTTTTATAACTCAATGCATTTTCCTACTTTGTGTTTCTATTTAGTTTTATGATTGTACTTAAATATACTTTTTTATATAAACAAATATAATAGGTACTTTGTGAATTGAATAGGAAGTGTTCAATAAAAATGCGTGTCGTTTTATGATTGGTAGATTTAATTAAAAAACCATGTTTATGTTTGAGTAACAAATCGATCTTATAAATTTGCGGCCGAAAAATATTTGCGCCTCGGCTGAGACGTACGAAATGCTTTATTATTAAAATTTTAAATATAAAAAAATCCGCATTATAATATAAAGCTTAATTAAAAATTGTTTTGGGAAACATGGACAAGTTGGAGTAAAGGAATATCTTTTACTTGGTTATAGATACCTGCAGCTATTTTACAATTTATATGTTTGGTTTTAAATGAAGTTTGGATTTATTATTTTTTTATTTCTATTCTATTTTCTGAAAGGGTCCTAGGAAAGGAATTATCCACCGCGCTGCCCCACTGCGTGTTGGCGAACTTTGCATGTCTTCGAAATATTATTTTTCTTATTTCTCAGACATGCAGGTTTCCTCACAATGTTTTCCTTCACCACTGAGCACGTGGTAAATCAACACTTAAAATTGCAATTACAATATTATTGGTGCCGGCGGGGATCGAACCCGGTTTGCTCGCACACTGTGAAAATTTTAGCAAGCGCTAACCATCTGAGCTACCACGGCTCCTCTCCTCTCGAGCTAGAGACTTTATTTTATTTATCATCAGGCCTGTTGGTCTAGTGGTTAGTGACCCTGACTGCTATGCCGTAGGTCGTGGGTTCGATTCCCACGCAGGACAAATGTTTGTGTGATGATTTATCTATAATATTTATGTATTTAGAAATATATAAGTATGTTTATCAGTTGTCTAGTACCCATAACACAAGCTCTGCTTAGCTTGGGACTAGATGGCGTTGTGTGATATATTATTGTGGGGTATCTATATAGTTTTCTCATCTGGTTGGGTTCTATAAATATATAATTATAAATGAGAATGAAAAGATAAATATACATAAATATCAATAACATAAAATAAATATAAAAATACTTAAATAAATAAAAGCCCAACCAGATGGAGGCCCTCGGCAGGGGAGACCAAACGGCCGAGGGTTAGGGGGAAAGGGAAAGAAACCGGCGGACGATGCGGGCGGTATCGAGGAGCACCGCCTTCTGAATTTGAGCCCGGAGCGGTCCGCCACGTAGTCCCAGTCGCCTCAGATGACCCGAGAGGCTGACTGGGATTAGCCCGTTTGCAGAGACGACTACAGGAATAATTTCGGTCGGCAGACCACCCCACATGTCGGTCACCTCGTGAGCCAGGTCCAGATATTTTGTTTGCTTGTCTGTTTCGGCTTTCACGAGGTTCTCGTCATACGGAATGGTAATGTCGACCAAAAATATCCTTGACTGTGCCCGGTCCATCAGCACAATATCAGGCTTATTCGCAAGAATAGTCCTGTCTGTGATGATGGCCCGGTCCCAGTAGAGCCTGGCGCGGTCATTTTCGAGCACGGCTTCCGGCAAGTACTTGTAATACGGCAATTTCCGGTCCACGAGACCATATTTCAGAGCGAGCTCCTGGTGTAGAATTCTGGCTACTAGGTTGTGCCTGTGCAAGTACTCAGAGTTAGAAAGCGCCGAACAACCGGAGATAACATGCCTAAGTGATTCACCGGGATGGCGACAAGCTCGACAGACGTCGACGGTGCCATCCTTTAGGATGTATCTCCGATAGTTGTTGGTCTTAATAACCTGATCCTGTATTGCACAGACAAAACCCTCGGTTTCCCCCGAAGAGGTCACCGAAACGTAGCCAGTTGAGGGAGGCGACTGTATCTACGAAGGGCTCATGAAGAGCCCTGTAGTACCTCCCGTGGAGCTCCTTCTCCTTCCATACGGTCTCCCGGTCGGAAATGCTAAGCACTGCTGGGTCCTGCCATTGCTCGTGGGCTAAGGATAGAGGGGTAAGCCCTTTATCACTAGAAATGACGTCATTATAGAATGGATCATCCGATCTCGCCAGGAAGTAATCACGGAGGCTGCACACTTCGCGATTATGCATGGTGAGCGCGCTCATAAAACCACGCCCACCATGCTTTCGCGGCAAGTACAGCCTCATTACCGACGATCTCGGATGATGCATCCTATGGGACGTCATGGTAGTGCGGACTTTTCTATCCAGGGCGTTAAGTTCGGTCTGAGTCCACCTGAGTATGCCAAAGGTATATATGAGGACAGGCATGACCCAACCGTTATATGCGTGTGTCTTATTCTTACAACAAGACAACAAGACAACTAACAACTAGACAAAAGGCTGTTAAGCACTTTGGTCAAGCGTGCATAAAACACGTCGCAAACTGACTGTTTCACACCAGCCTCATCGATACCGATGTTCTGTGACATACCCAGGTATCGGTATGTTTCAGCCTCGGAAAGGGTCTTTAAGTTGACGGGCATAGATAAATCTATGCCCTCAGAGTTAGCAACCCTTCCCCTTTCAACATGAAGGACCGCACACTTATCCGTCCCCAGCTCCATTCCAATGGAATTGCTAAATTCACAAGTGATGTTTAGCAATTCCATAAGATGGGAGCGACTGGAGGCGAATAACTTGAGGTCATCCATATAGAAAAGGTGGGTCACTTTTGTTCCTCCTTTCCGTAGCTGAAATCCTCTCCCGGAGCCCTCCAGTAAGGTACTGAGAGGGTTCAGAGAGAGGCAGAACCAGATTGGACTCAGACAATCGCCCTGGAAGATACCCCTTCTTATCCTTATGTGGTTCTCCGCAGCCATCATCCGCTCGCCCTGATAACAGAGGATCGTACTCCACTGCCCCATACACTGCTCGAGGAAGTCTCTAACTGTACAGTCAATCTTGTACAGCTCGAGGACCCTCTTTAGCCATGCATGGGGCACCGAGTCGAATGCTTTTCTGTAGTCTATCCAGGCGGCGGAGAAGTTCCGACGGTTGCGTTTTACCACTTTGCCAATGACCGCGTCAATGAGGAGTGGTTCCTTGGTTCCACGACCACCGCCCCGACATCCATTTTGAGCGCGTGACATCACCTTATTTAGCTCCAGGTGACGAGTGATTCTCGCGCTCAAAATGGATGTCAGTGTCTTATATATAGTGGGTAGACACGTGATGGGGCGGTATTTGCTCGGGTCTGTGGTATCCTGATCTTTAGGAACCAAGTGAGTGATCCCAGTAGTGAAGAGGCTCGGGAGCGACTTCTGATCGAGAGCCTCTTGATACTGTCGGGCGAGCACAGCGTGACACACTACGAACCCCTTCAGCCAGTAATGATGCAGTCCGTCGAGCCCCGGACTTTTCCAGTTCGGGGCCCTATGATATATTATTATTATTATATTATTATTGTTGGGGTATCTGTATAGTTTTCTCATCTGGTTGGTTTTTATAAATATAAATTAAAATGAAAAGATAAATATACATAAATATCAATAAAATAAAATAAATACAAAAAATATACAAATAAATAAAGATCCAACCATATTAAATAAAAAATAGTCTCCTATCTTTCTCTCTATGTTTTGATCTCCTAAAACGAGTTTGAGTTGGTAAAATCAAGGCAAACTTAGGGTAGGGTTGACAATTATTATTTTGATAATAAAACTAGTGAAATTCCGCGGTTTTATATGTGCAAGCGTGAACATATTTAGAACATAATATAACCTTTATATTTTACATAAATATCCTAAAAAACTTATTATTTTAATATTTTACTAAGTACCTATAAAATTAACAGGTTTATTGCATTTTTATTTGAGTAATTTTTTATGCAATTTCTTTATCTACGTCTATTTTTAGGAACCTTTATTTAGTCTGAATCATACATAACACTATATTACTGATTTACTTACTTATACGTAGTTTTTTTTTTTGCAGTTACAAATATCTTGTGAGGTTGAAAAAGGTAGTAATGAAAAAATAATAAGAATAATAATAATTGACGTCAACAACCACTTTTCATATCATGGTCCATTAGGTTGCAGCTTCACCGAACCACAACTTATAATAATAATAATAACAATAATAATATAATAATATTTTGTATTTATTTTATTTTATTGATATTAATGTATATTTATCTTTTCATTTTAATTTATAATTTTTATATATTTAAATATTTATATAACCGAACCAGATGAGAAAATTATACGGCTCCAACGATTTTAGCGACGAACGCTTGGATTTATTTTTAGAAAATGTCCTTTTGTCCATGTTTTCAGGCAATAAAAAAACTGCTACAATATAAGAAGGTAAATTTCGACTAATCATTGACGGTCGTTATAGCTCAGGTGGTATGTCGGTCGGGCGTGATATCGGAGTTCCGTGGTTCGCGTCTTGGCTTTGGTCCCGCTTTTTTTTTTGCTTTTTTTTCAAGTTCCCTTCTTTTTGTGAGAAAATTTATTATTTCAAACCCTTTTTTTTAGTAATTTTTAAAAATACGAAAATTTTAATTTTAAAAATTTAAAAAATATCTATTTAGTTATTAATGCTATATTTATTATTTTAATAATTACCTACCCAGTAGGTAAATATTAAAATAATAAATGTAGCATTATAAACAGTAAATCTCCCTCAAACTCAATTTACTAATATTGCTCCTAAATAAGGAATAGCAGATAAAAGATTAGTAGGTAATAACTATTGCTCCTCAAAATTATATTTGACCTCAAGGTAAAACATATCCTAAAATTCAGTAGCTAAATAAAATAATAATAACTACTATTCAAGTATATTTTCAATATGTAAGTAAATGAAAATAACAAAAATGAAGCACCATTAGCATGTAAAGTTCAAATCCATAATTAATATTTCGACAAATATTATAATTTACACTATAAAAAGCTAATTCAATATTAGAATACATAATTCTAATATAATGCAACTAATATACCGAATAAAGAAAATTAAAATACATTTATCATTGTACGCCGTGTCTATTTCCATAGAAGAGTTCATTGACATTGAAAAAATAATACTACGTTCGTAGCAGTAGGTGGCGTCTTTTGGCGATTTCTTACGCGATATATTGTAGCGAGCGTCGACAGACCAAACGCTCAAGGTCGTTCGCTGGAGGTAGCGCCTTAAGCTTGCCGGTCATGCAAAATACGGGAGAGGTCCTTATTTAGCAGTGACATGGACGTCTCCTCTAATATAAATTGCCGCACATTAAACCATATTTCTGAAGCTAAGATATTTATCTGGCTTTACCCAGATCCGAGATAGCTCTTCCGTTCTAATTTACCCCGTGGTCAGCGCTGAAGTAAAACATCGTGAGGAAACCTACAGGTCTGAGGAATAAAAAATATTTCGAAGACATACGGACCAATTGCGCTATAACCCTCTCAAAAATGAAAAGATGCTGTGCCCAGCAACATATGTAGGTTTTAGAAAGAAAAGAGAGAAAAAAAGAAAGAAACACTTTATTTCGGCACAGACAAATTGACGTACAACACTATACCAAATAATGATAAAAAACGAAATTTAATAAATTTGACTTTTTACGTCAAAGTCGTGCCAAAAAAGGTCATTGTTCAGCGTTAGTCGACGACACCTCAACGCTGATTTTCAGTAAAGACCCAAAATATAATTACTTTTCATCATCATTATTTATACGTTGTAGAGCCACGCTGCAGCTACATATATTATGGTTGTAGCATGAATGGGTCGGCTCGATCGAAAAGGACCACACTCTCATAGAATACCAGCGTAAAATAGCAGCCTAATGCAACAGTGTTTCGTATGATTCGAAGAAAACTGGAGACCCGTTTTTCTGGAATCGAGGCATACTATCTTAGTCCTCAAGAGTGACAACGCATCTCCATTTTGATTTATAATCGTGGTTAAATGTTTTAAATGTCGTTTTGACCCATATCTTATATAAAAAAAAACTAAAGTTCTTCACAAGTCCACAGCCCAATAATAATTTATGCGTCAACCCTAAATTCTATTCATTATATGAGTCTGGTAAACTTTATTATCAGATTCGTTTAGAGTCCTTTCGATTTAATGAAGACGCCAGTCTAAAAGCTCCGTACAAATAGTTCAAAAATTTAAGTCTACAACATTGCGCAAGTTTTCTTATAAAATAACCTCCGTACGAGATATAACAAAACTTATAAAAGCTAGAATGTTATTTTTTAATCTAATATATTATTTTTAGCCGACTTCCAGAAACGAGTAGGTTTTCAATTGGACTGTATACTTTTTATGTATGTTACTAGTGTATATGTATGTTATTTTTAAAAAATGTCTATGAAATTGAAAAAAACATTCACCCCTATAGTTCGAAAAATAGGGAAAAGTTTTTATATAACTATTAAGACAGCTATCGAGCATATTGTATTCTTTCTAGAAAGCACAGTTCTTAAAGGATCAAAAAATTAAATCAAAATATTAATCCTACGAAGTAAAAGTAAAAATAGTAGTAGTAGAACTATACGTAGACTTTGACGTCAGCCTTTAGTTTTTATGAAAAGGCTAAATATACTTTCAATAACTGTCGATATATTATTACGTTCAAGTCGCGTGATGGCGTAAACGAACTTACTACCTCATATCATCCCGTGGGTGTCAGAGGGTTATGAACCAGAAGATCAGCATCTTTTCATGCAGGCAGCAGCATCTTCCTTCTATCAATTCAATAATAATAAAAAAACCTCTGATTGTATACCCGCTTGCTAAGCGTGGTAACTATGACAAAATATTACTTCCGTGAGTCCTATCTACGTTCAGCACTGGAAATTTGATAGACTATAATTATAATAATGAAGATGATGATGATGATAAAGACATATAATTTTGTGTGAGAAACTATTACCCTACTTCCTACCCTTGGGTTTCGTGGTGAGAAACATTGGGAAGCGTCATAATTATCTTTTAGCTGCCGATGTATGGTATAACAGGAAGAATAGGTGCTCTTGCCAACAAACCTTACAACTATGCTAAGTATGACGAAGCCTCAAAAATTTTATTCTTTTAGTTGCTGCATATTGGCTACTTATATACAGTGGATTTAAAGAGGTCTAAAAAAGGCGTAAACTATGAGTACATTAGGACTCGGTTAAAAGTATGTTTATATTATCTTAATACAAACCATAGATATAAGAATTATATTTCTATGATACAAACCTTTCTATGTAATTTTGGCGTAATAGAATGCATAACCCTAGATAACTGACTATGCCAGAAAAGTCTTACGACTTCCGACAGATGGTGGTAATAAAGTTGACGCCATGAACGAAATCATCCAGACTTTTGGCCAGAAGACCGCTAAGCGTTCAGCCACTGCAGAGTCTATTAAACCTGAGGATGTCTTATTCAGAGGCGAAACATGTTGTTTTAACGACGGTGTCTTTCCTAGTGTAGTGGTGTTAGTAGTAATGGTGCTGGGTTTAGTGGTGTCGGAGATAATGCACGTTATTGAATGAGGACGGGAGGTGCTCTTTAAACTAGGTAAAACACATCACTTTATTTTATACGCGTATCTTAGCTAAGTATTTTTTAACATCTATAAGAACTTAAAATTGCAATTAACAACTTAACTGGTGGGGTCGCGATGAAGATTGAACTCAATTTGCTCGCACATAGTTCACCTGGTAAATGAATACTGTGACCTATAAACATCTACATCTATCCTGGAATAAGAATCAAAATTTACTGTCACACCTAAGAACAGGTGTGTGCTTTTTGTCACCCTTGATCTATAAAATAAACGAATATAATATATGTTTCTTAATAAAACCTAAGAGTTTGAATATAAAATACTATCCCATTTACGTACCTAAAATCTGATACCGGAAATCAAATATATTTTTTTACAGTTGCTACCAGCTGCACTTTTATATTTTAACTATTCGCGTCATAAGCACAGGAGTTGAAACTGATATCAAATTGCTGAAAATGCATTTTAAAATAACTTTTATATTTATATTTTAACAAAAAAGCTTATTCATTTTTGTACAAGTGTGGCGGCATATATGTTTGCATTTATGTAATTATATACATAATGTTTTATGACAATTACTTCCAGAATGTTTGTTCAAAATTGGGAAATAAAATTAAGTATACTTTTATTTTAGCTCTCAATATCAAGATAAAAATTAATACAATTACCAATTATTAAAAGCTTTATTTAAAAAACAAACATAAAAAAGGCGTTCATAATGCCATAAGGTGTTCTGTCACAGCTCCAGGTCAAACAGGTCAAGCATATGTAGAAAAACTTATAGGTCCCGAACCAAAGCGTTCCGTTACACATAGCTTTTTTTTAAGGTCTTAATTTTAAGATCCCTTGTTTATGCTTATTACCAGATAAGTGGGAAAAAGAATGTGTTACTTGCCCATTACGTAAATGGTGGCTAATGATATATTATATTAGTTTTGACACTGTGAACGATGGGTTAACCTATCTATTTTTCCTCATTTTTCTATCTTATCCCATTTTTTTGGCCAAATGCCATCCGAGTCACATACTGTTTTTATTTAGTCCGCCGTCAGGAATTCATGTGTATGTTTGTTCAAAAAATAAATTAAAATTGAATTCTAATAATGATTGATATATAAAATTGTCAATAAAATTGTTAATTGCAATTTTAAGTGATGATTTAATTTAACACGTGTTCGGCGGTGAAGGAAAACATCGTGAGGAAATCTGAATGTCTGAGGAATAAAATGTTAGAGCCATGCTGCATCTACGAGTACATTATAGCTGTAGCGCGAATGGCTCAGCCCGACCGGGACGGGGACCGGTATGGAAGTACCACGCTCTAGCAGAATACCATCTTAATGTAGCTGTGTTTCATTTGGTGAGTGGAGAAAACCGAAGATCTATTTACCAAGTTTGGCAAGTAGGTTGGCGATTGCAGTTTTAGATATGGGCATCTATCTCTATAAGTTGGAATGAGAATTTGTATCGTCACGATCGGCTGATAGATTAAAGATCGTACTACCAGACGTCTCGCAATATTAGGCGCTGCTCTCCGACGCTGTGAGAGCACTTTTACGTCTGGTCTAAAAAGGATAGCTATGTTGCCATCTATGGGCTAATTTTTTTCTGGTTTTATGAACGGACGAAATTTAATGATGGATTACCTAACACCACCACCACACAGCTGAGGAAAATTAACTAAAGACCAATGGCTGCTATTTGTTTATTTAGAAATGTCATTAAAAATATTTCTGGAACACTAAAATTTCATCAATTTCATTAACATCATCACATCGCATAGATAAAAAAGTAGCATTTATTTATTTATTTATGTTTTATTGCTATCGCCTTAAATAAAAGAATAACAAAGTGCCGACTGAATGGCCTTTAGAATTCTCTCCCAGTCCTTTTTGGGCGTAGTAAAATACGAGTATGATCTCTAATACTAATAGGCTTTGTCATAAAAAAATTCTGTTGACTGATTCTTTATTGTGTTGGTGCATGAAAGCAGGACGAACTAATAAACTCACTAGTATTTTATTATTAAAATAGGATTATTGGAGGCGTTGGGAAAGTAAAGATAGGCTTAAGTTGTTGATGATTCCGTTCCCGTCATTGTGACCTAATTACAGCACTGCTACAATAATTTTACGTAGAAATAAAAGGGGTTAAGCGAGCACATAGTTCGTCTATTATTGGTTAGTAATTAAAATGTGGTGTCATCCTGGTGGACCGAATTGTAGTGCCACGTTACAAACAAAATAAGGTTTCCGGTTCTCCGCACTTACCGTATAAAAGATAGAAGCATTAAGCTACTCTTGCACTATTGGATAGGACCACACTCTCACAGAATACCAGCGTAACTCAGACAACGCATCTGCATTAAGATTCTTAATCAAGGATAAATGTAGATGCCTATAGGGCATAGTATCAACTGGCCATCATCCTGACTGTGAGCTCGCTTGTCACATTATTTTATTCTATAAAATAAATTGCAAAAGCCAAGCATTCTCGCAGCAGCATGGTTTTTTCAATGTAAAACGCTGTACATAAATAATTTATGTTTTTTTAATACCGAACCCAATTTATTTGTGCATTCTTTTAGCCTAAATCAAATTGAACTACAACCATTGCGAGTGCATTTCGATCCCAGTTCAATTAACCCTCCACTGATAGCGTTGCTAACAATCGCGCTGCAGTCGTGACGCGTCGACGTATGTGACAGCTGTGACGAGGTAAATTTAATTTCAGCGTCGGTCCAAGCGACCGGCTGTCAGTGAGGGAGTTTAAAAGCTATGATTTATGGCGTTTCGGCCATTATACAGAACTAATGACCTTTTTAGGTTTTACATAAGGCCATCTTGTAGTAGGTATAAGAACGTTATATCGCTCCCCGCTATAATGTGGCCGAAAACTCCTGAAAAGTTCGATTATGTTTATTTAAAAAAAATAAAAAAAACGGAATTTGTAAGATATGTTCTCAACATGAATTTAAAAATAATAAGCCTATTCATCAGATATAAATTTCATACAGTTTCATTTTGGAATCTCTGAAATATAAACGTTTAAATAGCGATTTAGTGTCAGGTTAATAATTTATTTTATTTTACGAGATATTCCCTCCATCAGTGGGGTGATAACACATCTTCATTTTGATTCTCAATCCAGGATTTATATGTCTATGGAATACAGCATCCATTTATCATCAGGTGGACTGTGTGTTCGTTTGTTAACGTAATTCTTATTTTTAAAAAAATCAAGCCAATTGTTATAATTATGCCTTCGTCTTTTCACCACCCATTTCCGTATGTCATATTAAAAAAAGGATTTTGTTTTTGCACAAAATAACGTTTAATTATATTTACAAAGAATAAAAACTTTAATAAGTGTTAATGTAATCAGTGGTAAAACGTTAAATTCATATTTAAATGCAGCAGACCGATATCGATTTGACTTGCGTATACCCAGTCCACTTTAGTGTAATATTGGTTAGCGATACCATAATAAAGGTGCTTTTAGGTGATATTAAGAATATAAATGTAAAAGAATTGTAGAAGCATATATTGTCCACCATTTTTGGAAAGAGAAAAATACAGATTTTATATGTGGTAGTGCCCCGCTGCGGCTATATTATGGTTGCACCATGAACTGGTTCGCGCGACTAAGGAGGGATCACGCTCTTAGAGAAAAGCAACCAAAAATAGCAGTTTATAGCTGTTGTGTTTCGTAAAAACATAAAGAACCGGAGATCCTCTTTCCGGGACCTCATGATCAGCAACTGCAATAGACCAACGAAACAGTTGTCTATATTGCATGTCGTTATTTTTCTCCATTACTTTCTTTTAAAAACAAGTCCCATTTAAGAATGGAATATTGTACGTTCCCAGTTTTTGGTTGGCATGCTTGGTGCAATAAGTCTGATAGCTGTCAAACTCAAAATGTATTTCTTTTTCTTAGATTTGGTTGACTATAATGTTTTAGGAAAATATGGATATTATGATCAATTATCAGGAAGGTTAGCCAAATATTAATTGACACAAGTACGTATGTTTTTCTCTTTTTTATTTTTTGTGGTAATATTCGCAAATAGAATATAAGAGTTTATTTTACACCTATTCTACGTTGTGAAAATCTATTATTAAGTTTATAGATTTTATCGAAAACAAATACAAAGAGCAAACAGGTCTTAGAACCTTATTAATTTTGTTAAAAGTGACAGAGTATTAAGTTTATGTTATTAGTAAAATCTAAATTAAATAATAAATAGAATAAATGCACAAAAGAAGTTATTATAATGTTAAAAGAAAATTAGAATCTTTGGGTCAAGGGACTTAAAGAGGGTTTTGAAGAGCAATTCATATAACTGCATTTGTGTACAAATAGGTACCTTATGTATTCAGCAAGTTGCTTAATCCTAAATGGCTTTTTTGTTAAGCCAGACACGGATCCTGGATTTATACCAGCCATAGTAGATAGGCAATATAAATGTTACTTATATTTATGTGTAAAAATGTAGTAATTATTTGCAAATATAAAGTTTAATAATAATAGTTTGCATAAAAAAGTGTAATGGTTGTATCTATTATGCTTAGACAGCTGTGTTGTTCACTGCGCAGAAAGGAATATTATTTTGTCATCTAGAATCAGATATACTTAATATAACAATAATATCTTTGTCTCCTATGTAAATGAAACCGGTAAAAATAAAATGTGAGAAACTTTTCAGGTTGAGTATCATTGATGTTAATCAATAATTACTGCTTCTGTATTTGATCAGCTGGAGCTGATTAATGCTGTTTAATTTATAATAATTTCTTTATTATTTAACATATGAAAAGGCAGATATAAGAAAATGCTCACAGAAATATGTAAATACAGTTTATTGACATTGAAGGCATAGTCCTAACTCATATCTCTTATTATTAAAAATGTCCTTTTAATTCCTATATAATATAGACAAAAATAATATATTGATAAGAATTATTATTTAGTTAAGACACCTTTACAATTGTCATTAACTTCTTTTCGGGTTCTCTGAGAGACAAAAAGTGTATGGATATTGAAGACAACAGTCTTATATCATATCTCTTATAATTGAAAATGCCATCCTGATTGCTTACAATATCATAAATGTACATGTTACCATCAAGTTATTTTCAAAAAACCTTCAGAAATATATCTAACACTAAAATGTTTCTACCTATGTCCGTTATAGACAAAACATAAGAAACCATCCAACCAATTTCAATGAAAATGTTTGTGTGTGTTTGGATGGATCCCTAGATGGTTTATATTTACATTTGGACCCGGTAGATGGCACTGTTGTCGAGATCCATAAGTCACCAGTGCTGCACCTGAGGCGCGTCGCTAGCAATAAATACATTTAAATTAAGCTTGTGTTTTTGTAATCCTCACACAAACAGTTTAAAACTTCTTACTCCCTCGCTATTTATCATTGTGTAATAACGTAGATAAGGCATGTTAATTCCTAGTCATTTTATTATGATGTATACTACTTATAGTTGCCGACACGAAAGGTGAGCACAGATGAACTATGGTGGGGGTTGAGCCAGCGTAGGTACACTGTCGGCCAAAATTTTTAAGTACTGTTTTTATTTCAATTCATAATTGAATATTTTCGCTGACTTTTTTCGAAATTCTGAGTCGTTAACTCCTTTACCTATAGACGTACAGTAGCTACGTAGACATTAGTCGCCTTAGCAGTCTGTTTATAATTACGTCTATCATGTTTTTCTCAATGCCTAATTATTTCATGTAACAAAACACTGAATAGACCATTTGTCGGGATTGCCTATTTAACACCGAATTCTTTCTTCTCTGCATATTTAGCCCAAAAACGAATGCTCAAATTATAACAAAAAAAAAACTAACAATAAGAAATATCAAGAACAGTAAAAAACAAGAAATACACAAACAACAACAATGAGGTAACACTACAATTAACAAAAATAAACTAATTAAAAAGTTGTCACTAAAATTGCTCTGAAGTGTACGGTAGACGAATGATACGTGCGAACCCAATAGACGACGAGAGTCGGCTGAAGAACCAATCACGTTGAGCGTCAGCGTGGTCGACGTCATATCGACCAATAAAAAGTGTGCTCAAGACTCGTGGCGGCAATTATACTAATCAACCAAAATATATTAAAACAATGTCTTGACACCACTCCTGTCTATATATGTCGGTCAATCATCAAAGTCCAAAAAAATTTATTAAATTAAGTTTGTATAAAAGGGGTTATTGTAGTATAAAGGAATTTATGGGTGACAATAACCCGTGGGTAAGGTGATCGCTACCAAGCTATTTCTAATTTGTTCTGTGTTGTTAATTATGACATACGATTGTAAGCTGGCTTTTTTTAAGAGACCCACTGGGTATTTTGCTGGTTCTCTTCAAGTCAGAGGCTTTTTCCGAACCAGTGGTAAATTAAAAAAGTGAGACTTTCAATAAGTATTATTTATAATCTAAATTGAATAAAAGGTTTCTGTTTCTGAACCTACTACTGTTAATAGTATACTTAAATAAATTATAATTTACAATAATTTACCCTACCGATGTGTTTGTTGGTTTTAAATAGAGTTACCTACAACCCTTACAAATAAAAGCATCTTTGTAATTCTGTTATAAACATTTGTTCATTGTTTTATGTTATTTTGTTGAGTTGCTACAATACCAGACGCTAGGGTAATATCTTTATATTCAAATGGAGCTCAGTATGCCAGATGTCCGTAACAAGGGATAACGAGGTAGACACCTTTTGCGATTGACCGATGTTTGTTGGGTAGGTTGGCAACCAGTTTAGTGCCTTAACCTCTGGTTTCTGATGTTGTTAATACTGTTAGCTTTTTGGTTTTTTGAGCTTGAAAGCTCTCAAGGCCCGCTGTAGCTGTAAAAGGGTGTATTTAAATCACTCTACATCGTTACTTGCGTAACGATGACTCCTATGACAGTGTACAGTGCACGTGGGTGAGTTATCTAACAGTCGTTCGAGGGGGTTACAGGCCCTGGCTCTGACGGCTAATTCATATCATTCGATGTTCTGAGTAGTTAGCAACACCCAGTAACGCGGATGTACGGTCTGTACGCGGTGTGGCGGGGTGTGCGACGCGCCCCTCTGCGGACTTGCTGTGTTGTCCTAACAGTGTTTATGGCAATAGATGATTGTGTCTATGAGTGTCCAGGCGACATTTGGGTCGTCGGAATCTAGCTGAGCTGGGGGCTCAATTAAAACGTTACGGGGCCTCTGGAGACTCTGTTTAACGTTTGAAGTCGGCGCATAGATGGCTGCATTTACCACTAGTGGGTTGGGATGTGTTTCAACGCTCTCAAAGTAGCGCCGAAACATTTCCTTGAAATATTCAGAGATCGTCGGAAGTTAACAATCTCTGTGCAAGTCCAAGTTTCGCTGATACTACTGAACTCCTGTAGCTATGCGAATGAATTTATTTTGGACAACTTGGAATTCGTACAAATTTTTATGTGCCGCGTATGCGGAGAGTACGTTTGCGTAGGACATGATAGGTCTTACGCAACCTTTGTAAAAGTGGAGCTTGTGTCTTAGGGACAATATGCTCTTACTGTTAACCAGCAGGTGAAAGTGACTAGTGACGACTTTGGCACGATTGCGGACGGTGCGAATCTGTTTCGCGAAGATCATGGAGTGGTCGAATGTGACCCAAAGGTATTTGGCGGTTGTTTGCCACAAGATCTTGTGGCCGAGTGCCTTAATTAACACATGTTTTAATTATGTTATCAATATTCAAAGCAAAATTATTAGTTATTATTTAATAATATAGTTAACTTAGCAGTTACATGGCGTAATCACTGCAAATTGATTCCATCACAGAGTGTATAAATAACATTAAATAAAGGATAAATCCTGGAGTATCATCGCATATACTTTTATACTAGATATATTAAAGGATTTGAATAAAACTACGAAAAGTGTGTGAAACTAGTGAAAGTCTTGCACTGCGACTCGAACGAGAAGAGATACAGCCGGAGTAATCCTCAACATCATTATAATCCACGAGTGGGTCAGCTCGAGACACGAAAGGACCACGCTCTCACAGGGAACCATCCATATCAATTATTGTGCTTGAAATATACAAACAAGATATCTTTCCAACGCTCCCCATACAAAAGAGTACGGGAAGCTTTCATTTTTGTAGTGCCATGCTTCAGAGAAGCTGCTATTTAACGCAGGTATTCTGTGAGAGCGTAGTTTCTCCAGTCGAGCCGACCATAATACTATCATGTAACTGTAGCATAGCTTTACCATATTATTACGACCGTAATTTCATCCACCATGTACGTGGAATTAAAATAAAAGGGGGCTCTATACGTTACAGTTTTTACATTACAGTCTATTCGCTTAAATAATGTTAGTACACCTGGTGGCATACTTATTATTTTTCTTTTTTTCTTTGCTAAATAAATGTCTTGCTATTCTAAAAATGAAACAAAATAATACTTAATTCTTATAGTTATTGTAATACGAATATAAATAATAAACATAAGTTAGGTAGCAGAATAGTGTCCCCTAACGGACAGGTCTTATGACCATCATAACCTGGACAATGTAAAAGTAGTGTGTTACGTTCATATCACACCTATGCCAATAGTTGTTGAACTACTAAGCTTGAAGTTGTTGACGAATATGTTCACCGGGACAAATAGTCCAACAACGTAAGTTCAACTTCGACCGAAAAGGTCAATCCACTGATTGAACTCGGCTGGGGGGGGTTCGGGATTACGACACATGTTCTCGTCAGGCATATCTCAAAACGTCAAAACCACAAAACTAGATTATACAACCAGTGAATGTTGCCAGTGATGACCTATGGATCTGAGACGTGGTCCTTCACTTCTGGCCGTATCAGGAAGCTCAAAGTCGCTCAGCGAGCTATGGAGAGGGCTATGCTCGGAGTTTTTCTGCGTAATAGACCTAAAAAAATGGATATTTGCAGTAAAACCAGAGTAACTGACATAGTCCAACGGATAAGTAAGCTGAAGTGACAATGGGCCGGCCATAGAGCTTGAAGAACCGACAACCGATGGGAAGAAAGGTGAGTGGCAGCTTCATACCAGCAAGCGATGTGTAGGGCGTCCCTCTATTAGATAGAGTGAAGATCTGGTAAAAAAACCAGGAAGTCAGTGGATGCAGGTGGCTCAGGACCGTACTTTGTGGCTTTCCTTGGGGGAGACTTGGGTTCAGAAGAGAACTTGTGAAGGGCTGTAATAATGATGATGATGATGAGCACAAGAACGTTGCACTACGTCGCTTCGTTTTAAAATGTCAAGTTTTCCTGCAGAAGTACGTAGCACACGGTGATCTCTGAATTCGCGTCGTACTTTTGAGAAGATTCGGCACCTGCAAAAGCGGCGCGAAACAAAAGCGACCATATGAAAGCGAACATACTATATTTTATCATCATTGTAATTTTTGTATTGTTAAATGTTGTTTGGAAACAGAATAAACATTAGTCTATTCGTGCATTTGTCAAAAACTAAGGTTATATATTAAAAAGTATGCTAATTTTATACTATCGCGGTCATCTCGTTTGTTGGCTATAGAAAATCGAAAAATCATCCGATTTCGATGATTTTCTAGTGCCAAAAAACGACGATTTTGATGATGAGCTCGGTACGTAAAGCATCCCAACTCGGACAGGTTAGGTTAAAAGGAGATGACGGGGTCGAGTGAGCGAGCGAATAGACCCCGCCATTTCCTTCGAGGTTATTCTTCTATAAACCAGAAACCCCACAAAGCGGGGCTCCGTCGACCGGGATTTCCTCGACTGCGCTACGTTGAGTAGCGTGGTGCTTCACTCCACCAACTCTCTCTCGTAGCGCAGTCTGTTCGCTCACTTAGCTCGCTCATTCGACCTCCCATCTCCTTCTAACCTGACCTGTCCGAGTCGGGATGCCCTAAGTCCCGAGCTCGCATCGCTCGATCTTAACTCAATAAAAAATTAATAAACATTAATAAATTAATAAATTAATAAATTAATAAGCAAACATTTTTTTTAATGTTCGTTTTTATGAAGATTATGAAAAAAAAATATAACAACTTCATTCGATTATTTTTAAAAATTTTGTCAACAATTATACGTAAATGAGTGTATTTTAATGAACATTCAAGCTTAGAAACCTATATAAATTTTTATTTTTTACTCTTGTAATTTTTTTATAAATCTTCCGTAATAATGAAGATTTAAAAAAATCATCGAAATCGGATGATTTTTTGATTTTCTAGAGCCAAAAACGAGGTGACCGCGATAGTATAAGATTACCAAAAGTACCTATCTACTTCAACAAAAGTTTGTACAATATAAATTCACGCTCGTGTGTACCACAAATAAATATAATCCGCAATTCTATTGAAAATAATACGTTGGTTTCGTACACTTTATTTTATTGGAATGATATTTACAATAATACTAGGTATGTCAAATGCGAACAAAAGCGGGGCGGACTTATTTATGGTACAAAATTTATTATATAAACTAGCTGGTACATGGCGCATTGCTGATGAGAGAAAATAATTGTGGAAATATTATTTGAAATTTTGAAGAGTTATATCGTTTACTTAGAAAAGATAATACATTCATTGAAGTTGAACCTATAACTAACGATACGCACGCCATCCACTGTAAGTTAATTGACCTGCCTGACCTGCCTATTCACGCGGTTGCAAGCAATAAGTTGACAAAGTTTTAGCGCAATCTTATGAATGGTATGGCAACTCATATAATACGAACAAATAAAAGTACATTTTTATATATTAGACTTCCTGTTCCCCGTGACTTCACCCGCGTGTAATTTTATATCAATTTTTTTTAGTGCGGTACCTTAATTACTTTTTTTTAAATATAAGAAGCTTTGGTTACTCCTTATAACATCAGCTAAAGTCAAAATCTTTCCAGCCATCTCGGAGATTAGCCGGAACAAACAGACACACAGACAGACAAAAAGTTTAAGAATCGTGTTTTTGTTATAAGTACCAAATATACTTCCATAAACATTTAGTAAAAACCTGTTGCTTTGAGATTACAAATAGACACCTCAATTTTATTTATTTGTATACATAAGACAAC
>CAJQZP010000553.1:0-39138 GCA_907164705.1 Parnassius apollo | reverse complement strand
TGAGCCATCGACCAAAGATTTAATGCCATGAATTTCAGATACCATATAATAAGTGCTTATGTCATTGTGTTCGTGTTATATTGTTTGTGCTATATCGGCGTGTGCATGTCTGAATGTATGTGTGTGTTAATATGTATGTGATTTGTGAATTCCCTACAAACTTTTAACAATTGTACCATTCGTGTGTCTAGTTGCTACAAATTCTGTTATCAAAATTCGTTCTTAAAAATTTGTGATTGGCCAATTTATCAAGTTTCAATTCCTTATTACTCTAGTGCAGTATATATGGACTAACTCCGCCCAGTGGGAGGTTTTAGAGTGAAATAGTACATGTTTGCGCAGTTCCTAAGTCGAAAAAGTGATAACTTGAGGGTACATATATTCGAGAGTCTCGAACCCCGTTCGTTTTGATCGTGAATAACCGCTGTACTAAACGCGCTAAAGAGTTGCTTAAGCGCACTACAAAATTACGCTCGACTTCGTGCTCACTACTGACGTCATCGACATTCATAACTTCGTTTAATTTGAACTCCTTATAAAATATTAACGCTAGAATGTCAAAAGTGCGCTGCTTGCGGGAAATTTGTGAGTCCGGCTGATATTATTAAATGTAGCAGTTGTGCTAATATTTATGACAGAATATGTTTAAAGTTATCCAAAAGTTATAAAGTATCTCCAAAATGGCTTTGTCCGGGTTGTACTTCTAAACAACCACGAAAAGATAATACGGAGACTCCGATTGAGGTGCAAACAGAAATAAGCCAGAGTAGTTCCTCGAACTCATCACCTTCTAGTTGCAGTGGCTGTGATGCTACAAGTAAGATGATAGAGGAGTTACGTACGGAAATTGTCGCTGAAATGAATTTGTAAACTTTGGAACAAAGTTCGACAGGCTTTACCTTGCCGTTAGCGACTTAAGTAAGCGAGTTGATGGAATAGAGAATCGGGTGGCTAATCTCGAAAAAGACGAATGCATGTAAAAATATAAGGATGAGAACAAAAAGCTAAGCGACACATTGGAGCGTCTTAAGTTCGAGTTGAACGATCGTGATCAGGAACAGCTCCTTACTGATGTAGAAATAAGTTGTATACCTGAGCATAAGGGTGAGAACGTGACTCTACTTGTTATGCTTATTGGTGAAAAATTAAATGTGAAAATTGAAGAACAGGAGATTGTAAGCATCCAGCGAATGGGTCCACTGCGAGGTTATATAGAAGGAGAAGGCGCTGTTCAGCCACGACCACTTGCTGTGCGCTTGGCGCGCCTTATGCTGCGCGACCGTCTGTTACAAAGCGCGCGTGTCCGTCGCGGTGCTGATACTACAGGTTTTGGCCTGCCGGGTTCGCCGAAGAAGTTCTATATAAATGAGCGTCTTACCCGTATAAATCTTTTTTTTTTATCTTTTTTATTTTTTAAAAAATCGCCACTTATTCTTCAAGGCCCGTCAAATGGCTCTAAGAGCGGTTAGAAATATGTGGACACGAGACGGTCACATTTACGCGCGACGAGATCAGTACACGGAGGCACGCAGAATAAGATGTGAAATCGATCTTGTCAAGTGTTTTGGCGAACCGGTGGTTGACTAAACTTGGAGCTTTTGCTTTTCTGTTGTTTTTTTAACTGTTTGCTGAACCTATTTTTTAACTATTGGTGCTTGCATATTTAACAAAATTTTTGAAAATGATTTTTAGATTAATATGTCTATGCCCTACTCGTTTTGTCATTTATCCGCTTATGTCGTTTAATAATACTGTTCTATACGTTTTAATATTATTGAACAAATTATTTGTAAGTGCTGTGACGCTGATGATACATAATGCATATTATTTTGTATATACGTATATTATACATGTTATACGTTTCATATTTTCCGGTTTAAAATGCTCTCTTTATTTTTGCCCATATTTTATAATAATCTATATTATCATAATAACTTATGTCATAAACAACTATTTAATTTTTTATACAACACCGATATTTAATTACACTAACTATATAAATTATGATATTCAACTTTTCAGAAAAATATTAGATAACACGAAATTTGATTTGTTATACGGTTATAGCTATAGCTACGGTGCTGCCCTGTTTGTGTATATGTGTGTATGTGAGTGTGTTTGTATAAGTATGCGTATGCATGTTCATATGCATATACTGAAGTTGCTCGTGTCCCTGTGTTCAGATATATATTATACTCTCTGTGCAAAATGGCGCCTAAAAATCAAAAGCTGAAAGTTGGTTTTTTAAATCCGGGTTCTTTGGGTACAAGGCATGAAAACTTCATTGTGGCAATGGTGCAGCATGATGTAGATATCATGGCTATAAACGAGACCTGGCTACGTGATGGAGAACAAGGTCGCGCGCCATCTATCCCCGGTTACCGCTTGCGTCATATTCCACGTTCAAGTACCACGCGCGCACGTGGTGGTGGGGTTGGATTCTATGTACGTCATGGACTCGCCGTAAAAACGTGTGTATTTCCTGCCGCAACATCAGTTGAACAAATGTGGCTTAATTTAACTGTTAACGGCATAAATCTGATAATAGGTACTGCTTATAGACCACCATGGCTTAACGTCGACATATTTTTTAACGCACTTACTGATTCAGTATCATCTTTTGCCCATCGCGATAATATTGTGCTCTTGGGTGACTTAAATATAAATTTACTGGTAACTGACAACAATACTCATAAATTTGACAATTTTACAAAATACCTAAATTTAACCCAATATGTAAATGAACCTTCACACTTTACTCCTTACAGTGCTACATTAATTGATTTAATATGCACCGACCTACCAATCTCTAACGTAACCGTCGATTACATACCAACTCTAAGTAATCATGCTTTCTTAACATGTAACTTTAAAATCAATAAGCCAAAATGTCAACCAATTCGGTTCATGTATCGCCCAGTGAAAGACATAAATCGTGATAGTTTTAATTTCGAAATAGAAAGGATCGACTGGGATTCTATAGCCCAATTACCTCATGTAAATGATATGGTTTCTCAATTCACTTTAACATTGTTAAGCCTGTTTGACCAATTCGCGCCACTTAAGCTCAAGCAAGTAAAAGAGCGTACATATCCATGGATTACCTTTACTATTCGAGAAATGATAAAACTGCGGAATGAAGCACATAATCGTTTTCGCTTAACTAGATTAGAGAAGCATAAAAGTTATTACAAAGGACTTAAGCATGCTGTAAACTCAGCGTTATACCGCCAAAAACAGGCCTATTTTAATCAACATATAAACCGCAATTTAACTAATTTTAAAGCTCTTTGGATCAATCTTAAACGGACAATAAACATATCAGAAAAATCTAGAGACTATGTAATTCCTGACCAACTCAACGATCCGGATTTGATTAATTCTCACTTTTGCAATATACCTGAAAATGATTCAGCACCCGATTCAGAACATGTTTTCTTTGGCTCCCATCGATTTTGCTCCTCAACATTTAAGTTAAGTGTTACAGACGAAAACACAATAGCCAAAATAATTAATTCACTTAAGTCAAACGCTTTGGGCGCTGACGACATATGCCTGGATATGGTTGTTTTAACACTTCATTACACGCTAAAAGTAATCACCGCGATAGTTAACAGATCGATAACCACGTCTTATTTCCCTGACGTCTGGAAAACCGCTTTGGTTACACCAATTCCAAAAACCAATAGCATTATAAATTTCAAAGACCTGCGCCCTATCAGCATCCTACCCTGCTTGTCGAAAATACTGGAAAGAGTAGTATGTACACAGCTTGAAGCGTACTTGGAGAGTAATCACGTACTACCAAAACTGCAGTCTGGTTTTAGAAAGCATCACAGCACGACAACAGCACTATTAGATGTAGTGGACAACATTTTAGCATCTCAAGATATAGGTGAAGGAACAATCATGATACTACTTGATTTCTCACGAGCTTTCGAGTCTCTTAACATCGAATTATTATTGTCCAAGCTTTCCTATTATGGATTCGATCCAACCGCAATCAAGTGGTTCTCCAGTTATCTAAATGATCGCATGCAGTTGGTTAAAATAATTAAAAAAGATGGTACACATACTCTATCAAGTCCTTGTCCTGTAACGAGAGGAGTTCCACAAGGATCCATACTAGGCCCTCTTTTATTCATACTGTATATAGCAGATATTAGTACAGCCATTCAGAACTGTAAATATCATATGTATGCAGACGTTTTGCAGGTATATCTATCCTTTGTACCAAGTCAAACTAACTGGGCTGTTAATAACTTAAATAGAGATCTAACGAAAATCACCCAGTGGTCAGAAGCCAACACTCTTGTACTCAATCCAGCAAAATCAAAATACATAGTATTGGGATCAAAGCGACAGATAAATCGAATAGTTGCAAATAATCCTGATCTGTGTGTCCTCGGGGGGAAGATAAATCGTGTGACTGAAGCTAAGAATCTGGGATTGCTTATGGATGACGCGCTTCGCTTTGAAAGACACGTGATCGAGATCGCACGTAATTGCTTTTACAGACTAAAAGTATTATACCGAATACGTGACTTTTTGAGTGAAGATCTGCGCATTAAGCTTTGCAACTCCCTTGTACTCTCCAGGCTAAACTATGCCGATACAGTATATGGACCAAGGCTACTTTCGAAAACTGACCGAATAATTCAGAGGATCCAAAATGCTTGTGCCAGGTATATACACCACATTCCCTCACGAACGCACGTCAGTCCCTATTTAAATAAATCAAAGTTATTAAGAATGTCCCAATTAAGAGCACTACACTTAGCAACACTAATGTTCGGTGTCTTTCAAAACAAAAAGCCCGGGTATCTATTACAAAAACTAAAATGGTGCAAGGACGGTAATTTTAAGGACATTCGAACAAAATCAAATGTCCTTTCAATACCAAAACACACAACGGCAGCATTCCGTGGTAGTTTCCGATATGCAGCTACTAAATGCTGGCACAACTTGCCCCTACCTATCCGCCAACTAAATACCATCAGCCTTTTCAAGGTAAAAGTAAAAGAATATTTTTGTCACGTTAACATTTAGGGCGGATAAAATAGCTGCATTATATTTTCATAGTATAATATAAATATCTATATTGTTTTATTGTAAATTCTCATTATATTATTTATTATATACATTTATATATACATACTGCATAAATAAAGTTCCGATCCTTTTTCATTACCATTATTTTATTTCATTATTTTGATAACATCTTTCTCGAAAATAGAAATAAAGCGAACATACTATCCTCGCGAGCGAGTCCAACCTCAATGGGCATTGCTGAAAACCAACGCTACCGCAATCCTGCGATAGCATTATGTTGAGTCAGTGCCCTTTTCAGCATCACATCACTCATGCAATTGGATCATTTTATGACTGTTTTTTGTTATTTACTTTTATCTTTGATGTTTTTATGTATTATTTTATTTTCTGTATCAAAACTGTATGAATGTAAGTTGCTGAATAAATGCATGTCTATGTCTATGTCTATGTCTAATAATTATAATTACAATTATTGTACCTTGCAACTGTTGTGTGTAATCATTTATGTCGATAGTAATAAATGAGACACAAGTATTAAAATATTTAGGTTTAGCTGGATATAGACAGGAAAAGACGTCGTTAACATTAATCTATCACATTGTAGTATTTGATCTATAAGAAGAATAGCCGTCGGTTTATGTCCAGTCGTTAATCGTACCGTTTTATATCCGTAAATGACATCGCGCAATGTTATCCCGCCACAAATAATGATAGTTATATTCATACGTCGTTGAGTAGTATTCGAACATATAATTATGGGACATTGTTTTAAATTCCTATTAACTTTGTTTTGTTTTTTATAATTATACCGTCAATAATTTTGTTCTATTCTCGTAGACATCAATACAATTGTTAATTAGTACATTAAAATTTGTTACGAAAGATTTGATCATTTCCTCGTTATTTCAAATTTATATTTTTTTGCTGTTGTTTGTCAGCTGCCTCACAGTCTTGACTCCACTGAAAATCAGCGTTACGTACTGACTTCCAAATTTAATCTATATACGCATAACGAATTATAATATAAAATATTATGTTAAGTATTTTTTATAATTTTGTAAAGCTGTGAAGTATGTGTATGTATTTGCTTATTTTTTTATTATATTGTGGTTACGCGGAAACGATTCGTGTACTTTAATTTTGTTCGAGGGTATATTTGCCAAGTGTTTATCCATCCTTTGACCTCATGTCCCTTCCTTACACACTGAAAGGGGAAAGGGGGGAGTCTAGAAGGTTACGCGATTCTTTAGACCAAAGAGACGCGCGCCCGACCGAGGTGCTTTGGTGGGAAAGCCGAGGCAATAAAAACTCGCGCGCTGCCCTCGAGCGGCCTCTTCCTTCGTACCACTGGCCTGGATCGCAACTCTGGGGCACCCCAGAAGAACCCACCTCACGTCGCATCACCGCAACGGAAGCGTCGTCCGCCGCATCAGAATCACACCCCAGTAAGTGTGTTTCCTGTAATTTTGCTCCTACTTGAGCATTTTGTTTGTTAGTTAATCCGCCCCATTTTGTTTCTCCTAATGTGCTCAAGTAGAATTCCATCCTAACCTTGGCAAGCAATAGATTTGGAAGAGCTAGTGCATTATCCAAGGTTGCCGCGTGTCACGTCCGCCATCTTGTTGAGGCATAACAAGCCAACCGCGTATACAGTCCACCTAGTATAACATCTCGCACAATAGGGTCAAGGCTCGGCCTGGGAATCGAACTCGGGAACCCCTAGGCCCACCGCCCAACCACGTATACGCCAAAAAAAAACGTCTTTCTTTGTTACTATATTTAATAGCATTGAAAGTTCAATTTTACTACGTGCTGTTGGGTAAAAAGAAAGTTCAGGAATCCTGCATGTCTGAGAAATTTAAAAAAAAACGGAGATACGACGTACAATTTGTGAACACGCATCTGGAGGTTGAGGACTGTGGATGCTAGCAGTGTAATATAGACAGTAAATTTATTACTAAAAAACGTCATGTAACGTTAAGTTAACACATAGTTTTGAGCATAGGAGAATTAGGGACATGCTTTGGGTGTATTTTGAGACCTTTCAAGGTCTTCGACTGTGTTTACCATGAAACATTAATCAGGAAGCTACAGCACTACTGTGTCAAGAATGCATCGGCTAAACTTATTATTTCATATTTAAGGAATAAAATGCAGAAAGCTATTATCAGTGGTAAAAGTTCTTCTAGGTCGCTTGTACAGATAGGTGTCTCTTACGGCTCAATTCCTTTCCTAATCCTATTTTAGTGTATATTAATGTCTTACATTCCATTGCAGTGGATATTCATGATATAGTATTATTTTCTGATGATATTTCCTTGATTTTTGAACTTAAATGTCAATCACATTAATAATAATTGAATATAGCTATATCATAATTCGTGCATTAGTTATACGTTGATAATCTACATTTAAACGGCAATAAAACATTTAGTTTTAACCTAGTATTAAATTTAAAACAAAAAATGTAGAAAATATGAATATCAATGTATTTTAAATTGCTAAGAACTGAGCCCTTTTGAATCCTCTGTTCTTCTTGGCATAACTGTCGATGCAAAGCTTCATTGGGGCCCTTATATATCGAAACCAGGAAGCAGAGTAAATATATTGGAGATCTCACTAACGCCAGTATAATTAGATTAGCTTATTTCAATTATTTTGTAGCATAACGTGTTATGGGATTTCGCATTAGGGCAATGCGGATGATTTAGCAACTATTTTAATTTTGCAGAAGAGGTCCATAGGAGTTTTTTTGCAAACTAAAACCGAGATTCTCTTAGAGAAATATTTTAAGAAATAAATATATTAACTTTGGCCTCTCAGTATATTGACAAAAAAATTATGTATTTTCACAAAAAGGTAGTTTTAGTAAAAAACTTTATATACACTCCGTAAACACAAGGAACAAATACAAGCTAGTGATGCCAGTTTCTCGACTCAACAGAGGCTATATTATATTTTACCTATATACAGAATATAATATTTTTATCTTTATTATATTCTATATACTACTATTAATTCCTGGGGCAATGTACACGCTATTGCAACAAAGTCCTAGAAAATATGTAAAGTCTCTCTAGAAAGTTGAAATATTTAGTTAAACAAAAGCTGTATAAAAAGTGGTTATTGTAAATGAATTGAGGTGGTCGCTTCTAAGCTATTTCTAAAAAAATTGTAAATAGTTTGTTACCACTAAAATTGCAAAATTTATTTAAAAAAAAGTCCCGCAGGATCTCTTGCTGGTTCCTCCCAAGACAGAGGTTTTTTTTTAGAACCAGTGAATTACATGTGACCTATATTGAATAAAAAGTATTATATTCTATTCTATTATACAATACAACCGCAATATATGTGTTAGTGTCACCACAATCTGGACATAACAATGAACCGAGGAACCAAGAGGGGCTTTGCCAAAAACCTGATATCCGTCCGGATGAGAGGTCTGCACGAGGTCCAACAGGTGCATGATCCTTCAAATCTGGAAACCGAGTAAGCGAAGTTACCAGCTGGGTAGGATCATATGCTATGGCAAAGACATAAACAGATCTTCCTGCATGATTGGTTAAAAGTGAACCGAGCCATTCAGTGTGACGGGCGTTAAAATTGCCAAGGATCACGATCTGCTGTAGCAAGGAATATGTAACCATTTGGACGTGGTTCATAAGTCGATCTGTCTCAGAATTACCGCTATGGAACCTGTAGAGGCACCCTTGGAGATGGAAATGGTCTTTGCTGTCTACGCGCAGTCATACGATGGACAGCTTCAGGACTGCTGAGGCGTCAAAAACAGATATCCTCCTGATTAATACGCAAACTCTAGCCTGGGACACAAAGAAATATTCTAATTTGTACCACGGGTAGGAGAGATATGAAGTGTCAGCCGGAGAGAACACTTGAGTCTCGATTTAAAAGATCAAGGCCGAAGTTGCCATCTCCAGATGGTAGTGGACGGCCTTAAGATTTGAGTGAAGTCCCCAAACGTTGCAAAAAATTTACAAAAGCGTGACAGGGATCGCCTTCGTCTTATTACTCCCCATGCCCTGAGCAGTTTTAGTCGCGTGGGGAATTTCGCTCTCCCTCCCTCCCAAGAATCATTGCTCAGGAAGAGTAGGGTAGCTTTGGGGTGAATGCACAGCGAGAGATCCTCCGTCCCTGGGGTGCTGGTACCCTACAAGGATAGTTTTTTATTTGATTCTGCTACCATATAGGGGGGATTGGGCCTTCGGCCAACTGCATCACTTATCAAGCGAAAGGTAGAAGTAAACTTCTACTTCACGCTGGTATTTCTGCTAGGCCGTGGTAGCCTGTTCGAGTCAGTCCATCCTAGTGGCGGTAAAAGCTACTGCGTGGCTCGTAAACGTTACGAAATTTTGATTCTTTAGTTATTGTGTGGTTTATTTAAATTTTAGGGTATAGGTATAGGTCGGTAATATATATGGATGATATACTATGCATAGGCGACACTTACGAAGAGTGCTTCACTGACGTAAGTAAAACGTTGTCTTTGTTCAAATGTTTAAAATTTGTCATCAATAACGAAAAAAGTTTCTTTGAACCAAAACAAATATGTCGATTTCTTGGGTTTATATATAATTCAGTTGATATGTAGTTAAGTTTGCCAAATGACAAACAACAAGTTATCACGCAGTATGTCAAAAATTTGCCTTACTCCCCAAATGCTTAATCAGGGAATTGTTACAATAGGAATACTTACTCGTGCCTGTCCAGCCGTTAGATATGTTTGGTTATATATAAAAAATTCTCGAACGTCAAAAATATTTAGCCTTACTAAAATACAACGATATTGAAGCAAAAATCAAGTCTTCAATTTTTATTTTACCCGACCTGCAATGGTGGAAACAAAATATATTTTCCACTAGCAATTCATTGAGGCCAAACAAAAACTTTGCTTAAGAAATATATACTGACGAGTCCAATACAGACTGGGGAGCTGTTTGTGATGATAAATGAGTAAACGGTAGATGAAAGGGCGATGAATTATCCTTTCAAATTAATTACCCAGACCTACTAGCCGTTCTCCTAGGCCTGAAATGCTTTGCTATTGCTCACTCTAATTGCTCTATTTTACTCCGCGTGGACAACACAACTGCTATATGCTACATAAATCGTATGGGGGGGAATACGGTATCCACATTTAAATAATTTGACCAACACTATTTGGCAGTGGTGCGAGAAGCAAAATATCTTCTTATTTGCATCCTACATTAACACACACGACAACCGCAAAGCTGATGAAGAATCACGAAAAGTAAACGTAGATATGGAGTGGGAATTATCGGAACGGGCGTTCGCAACTATTGTTCAAATTCTGGGAGAACCTGAAATTGATCTTTTCGCTTCTATACCAACGCAAAATGCTTTCAATATATCTCATGGAAAACTGACCCCGACGCAATGACAATTGACGCTTTTACAGTTAACTGGAACTCGTCGTTCTTCTACGCATTTCCACCTTTCGTTTTAATACTAAGATGGTTACGAAAAATTATTAGTGACAAAGCCACCGGTACATTAGTATTTCCTTACTGGACTGAACAAGCTTGGTTCCCACTGCTCGAAAGAATGCTCATCTCAGAGATTATTTTCTTTAAACTCAATAGAGAACTTTTGCGTTGTCGTTACAGGTTACGTCACCGACTTCATGCCAGCCTTACCCTGGCAGCCGGGACGCTCTCAAGACAGCATTTAAGAGATTAAACATTCCGTACATAGCACTAAATCTCATGCTAGCATCCATCTCAGATAATACTATGAAACAATATTCTAGTATGTACAGACTGTGGTGGCAATTTTGTATAAATAACCAAGTAAACACTTATGAAGCTCCATTTTCATCCATAATATCATTTTTAGTATATCTGTACAAAAATGGAACATCATATGGATCTATTAATAGTCATCGCTCTGACCTATCACTACTCCTCGGGAATAATATAAGGTCAGATGGACGAAGCGGTTATTAAAGGGTATTTATAGGCAAAAACCTTCCCTTCCCAAATACACAACTACATGGGATCCGAAAACTGTGCTTAATTACGTATCTAAATGGTATCCAAATAGCAATATAAGCCTAACAAAACTTACAAAGAAAATAACAATACTTTTTGCTTTATGTACTTCTCATCGCGTACAAACTCTCTCTCTAATAAGAACTTCTTATATCACAAGATCCCGTCAGGTGCTAAGATTTTTATAACTGACATAATAAAAACTTCAGCACTAAATCGAGAGCAACCAGTATTATACCTGCCTTATTTCGTGGAGAACCCAAGCATATTTCCAGCAAGAACCCTAGATGACTATCTTATAGCAACATCTGGGCTGCGACCTGAAAGGACTGACAATCTCTTGCCTACTCATAAAAAACGCTACAAAAAGGCATCGTCTCAAACCATAAGCCGATGGATGAAGCAGACTTTAGCAGAGAGCGGTGTGGACGTAAATATATTCACTGCCCACAGCACTCGTCACGCTCCTACTTCAGCAGCGGCCTCCGTCGGAGTTTGTATTGACACCATAAGAAAAACGGCTGGATAGTCTACCTCATCTATGATATTCGCTAGGTTCTATAATCGCCCAGTAATAGATGAAGGAGAACTTTCCCGATCCGTCTGTGCGATTAGTGCTAACACTAACAATAATAAGACAAATTATGTAATTATTTGTTTAAATCATTAAGAAAAAGTTGGATGTAGTATTATATTTTTTTTACCCAAATTAAAGTTTTTTTCCTAATACTATAAATGTTTTATTAACCTAAGAACATTTATCTCTGATTTTAACTACCTCTAAACATCTACCTAAGTTAACTGTATCTGAAGAATGAAGCGACGAAATATAATATGATATCAAACGAACTTCTTGAAGTGAAGTTCGATCATTATTATATGAGTTGCTTCGTTCGAAGATACAAAGGTCCCACCCATACACGGCGTAAAAAACTTAAACAAATATCTCTTAAAAGAATGAAGTGGCTATCGGACCGGTGGGTAAACGGAGAGTGGGAGTTGCCAACAAAAAAAAAATCGATTTAAAATAGATCGATTCTCTAAACGTGCGAATTTCTCGAGTAGGTTAAGGGACTACCTAAGTTTAATTGTATCTTCGAATGAAGCGACTCATATAATAATGATCGAACTTCACTTCAAGAAGTTCGTTTGATATCATATTATATTATATTATTTGCCATCCACATTATGTAACCGTTTTAATTTGTACACAAGTTTTATCAAATAAATTGTTTGAAAATTATTGTTATACATTTAAAACGTTTTTAAAAAGAAAATAGGATTTGCCTATTTTCATCTTATAGTCTTAATAAGTCGTACAGATGGACGATTACTTACTTTAATTTTTGAAGGGTAGGTAGCAGTTAACACACAGTGCTCCTGCAGTGCATATTAGCGGGCTTAGAATTTATTTGAGTTTTTTTTTTGTTAAATCATAATATAGGTCAGGTAATTCAGATACTAAAATAATCATACGATTGACATATATCTATTTACGTTTACATAAAGGCGAGAGCGAACGTGATTATATTTAATTTTATGCACAGCTTTCAGGCTATTTTGTTTTACAAATAACGAAAGTATATTTAACTTTTCTCGATTTGAATTGACTTTTTTGTTTAGTTTGTATTAGCCCTATGTAGTCACAAATTATCTTAATCTTAATCTTAATCTGTTTCTTACATTTATTCATTTAGTGTAGCCTAACAAAAGTTATCAGCTTAATCAAAGCCTTTCCCCACAAATATATCTAGGTATATCTGGCATAGGGATTTAATGTCGAAATTTAGGCGGTGCTACGGTCCCTCCACCGGTGTCAAGTTAACTGTCGGCAAACCGAAGTGGTGAAGTGTTTATACAATAGGGCTATGATTGGCTATCCGAGTACGGAACCAGAGTTCAAAACGTATCCAACTGCAGAGAAATGTAAGGGTGACGAGCAGGAATTCCACAAACATAAATTACACAAAGACAAACATCCAAACCGAGAAAAAATATTTGTAGGCCATATAAATACTTATACCGTGCGGGATTCGGAGTTAATCCTTTGAACTTTTCACAACCTCATGAAACTATTATTCGTATATTATTAGTGACTTAAGTGTTCTATGAACCAATTTAATAAATAGATACAGTCATATATATCAGTATATTATTAAAGAAAAATGTTTTAAATTTGTGCCTTTAATTCCTTCCTTTTTCTTTTTTTCTAAAATATTAAGGATTTTAGCTCTAGGATCTTTTCCTGTATTGTGATAGACTTTTTACTTATATAAGTTAACCAAGGACTTACATCCAAACTCGGAACATTTATTTTGTAGGCCATCTAAATATATGTTCCGTGCAACATTCGAACCCGCAGCCCTCAGCTTCTAAACCGTACGCTAAGTTTATGCGCCGTAGAGCCATTTTTAATGCGAATTATAAGAGAAATTTTAACTTTATGACATAAAGACGTCCCCACTTAAAAAAAGTATTTCCATTTGTGAACTAAATTATATAATCCTCATAGCAAATATAGTATTATTTATTTTTACGTACGTTATAAATTTTTGACAGTACAAAAAATGTAAGTAATTGAACTACCTACATCTTCTGACAGGCGTTCATCTGGGTAGATACTATCCCCTTAGCCGCGGAGAAAGGCACGCCTAGTTTTCTGGTTCTGGTAAACTTTACATAAATAAGAGAAGGGGTTGAGTTGTTCTCTCTCGAAGAGGGTCTGACATAGGGTGGCCAGCGCTTTTAGGACAGCGGATGTGTACGAAATTGTTTCCGTGTCCTTGGTAATGTGCGTCGAACACCATGGAGTTTTAAATGGTGTATGCTCTAGAATAAAATTATCTATTTGCTAGTCAGTAATAGCCTACTGCTGGATATTAACTTCTCCAGTTGTGCAAAGCTTTTGTCATAATTGCTGTACTCGTTTTTAATAAAAAAATAGAGCCTTTATACATTCTATACTTACTCATTTCTGAAAGCGTAAAACTACATGCTCTAATGCGTAATAATCGACATATTTTTTAGATATGATGACATCGTTACGATTTTTATTCACTGGTAAGCCGTTGGTAAATAAGCCCATAAAACTGCAATTTATTTAATTAAATTGGTATTATAAATTTATTTGTCATAAAGTATAAGGTAAGTAAGGTTGTAAATATATACAACAAATGGTTTATTTTTGTTCAAAGTAGAAAATGTCTATTTTTAAATAATGTGGAAACAAACAATTCAATGCACTTTAAAGTATTCCCTAAACCGCTATTGTGTTGTAATTATTAATGAATTAGGGAGAATAAAAGTCTTTCGTTGTTATTTTAGCACTCACGAATTCAAATGTAACCTTGATTTGAGAACTTTGAAAAAATCATATCCAGTTTTAAATTCGAAAACAAATAAAACGTTTAGAATTACCAATTAAAGAATTAATATATCCAAAAATACATGCATTTTTACTGATATTAAATTATCGTCTACAGATTGATTGTAAGATTCGGTTGGTTTGCTTGCGTTTTGGCATAATTAACAGTATTTTCTCGGATTCTTTTTGTCAGGCATACAGGCTGTGTTTCTTTTACCAGGAGAGCACTTTGTAAATCAGCACTTAAAATTGTAATTAACTATGTCATTGATGGTGGCGTGAAACACATAGCAGGCACGTTCCTTTTTATGTTATATAATTATGCTCTGAATTGTAATTATATTTCAATAATATGATTCGACAATTCATCAATCCGAACATGATTAGCTGATAAAAGTTGACCTAACTACGGATACACTTTAAAGTTTCTATAAAGTTGGAAATATTTTCATAACGAACATTACGAGTTTCTAGAATAGGCAATCTTGATTTCTTTTTAATTAAATGAAGTTATAAACAATCTTACAGTAAAGCTAACAATAAATTTGACAGATCCGTGGTGCAGGGCTCTGAGGAAATGTTCAGATTAATGCCAGCCGCAAAATTTCATGAACGCACTACGTAGCAAACCTTCCGATACCAACCATACCATCTGGATGCTTGGCGATCCACCACTGTACGTTTCACAAGGAGTTTTCTTCCGCGTACGACCTCTCTGTGGAATAGTTTAGATTTTTCCGGACCGATATGACCTGGGGACCTTAACGAAAAGAGCTTACTCCTTTCTAAAGGGCCGGCAATGCACATGCGATTCCCCTGGTGTTGCGGATGGATAATGGGCGGCGGTAGTCACTTAACATCAGGTGAACCGTATGCTCGTTTGCCCTCTCTTCTGTAAAAAAGCAGTGGCTTAGAAATGGGTGGATTCGCTAAAGTCACAAGTAATTGTATGACCTACAAATAATTGTAGTACTCACGATTTGGATATTTGTCTTATGATATTTACATATGTAAACTACTTTCACAATACAGGAGAAAATCATAGCTTGGGTGTAACGTTTAAAAAAATAGCAAAAGCAGCCTAAGTATGTGTACCTGCATAATACTTCAAACGAAGAAGCTTACAGATGCAAGGTCATCTCTGAATAATGGGACGGACAGCCTTACGGGCTGTAATTTTACTGGCTCTCTATTCCAATGGCCTGTAATATGGCGATGTAAGTTACTGCTGCTTAAACTGGTAAGACTCTCAGCAGTAAAGGAATATTTAAAACTAATAATATGCTGTAAAAGTACATAAAATTAGGGGGAGCATTCCCTTACTTCCATGTTCGAGGTTTTATTCCCTTCGTGTATGTTTTATGATTTATTTTACCTGGAAAACGAAATTTCACATTTAATTTACTTATAAATCATTAAAATATTATAAATTTAAGCTCATTCTCGTCTATAGTTTTACAGCATTTCAATTATTTTATTTTTCTTGTTTTTAGTTGGTAAAAAGTAGTATACATGTCACACTATTCCATAGGGAAATTCACTAGTAACACAAGCTACAGTAGAATAAATTTTATGGCAACTTTGCAAAGCGTAAACACTATTCAACTGAATGGTTAAGGATAAAGTTTTATTTGAGGCTTTAAAAAACGGGCAATAACTTGAAAGGTCAACTAGTTAAGATAAAAAAATTAAAAGAAAAATATATGAACGATTACATTTACTTTTTCAGAAAACTCCACAATTGTAGTAAAAATAGCAAAAAAATTGTCTTGTACTTCATTTCTCGCTAGTGGATTTAAATTCTATGTGCATAAGAAGCTTAAGACGCTGTGCGGTATATATGAACAAAATAAATATGACAATCCTTCAATATTTATTTAATAAATTAATGATCTTAAAAGAAGAAAATAAACTTTAAATTAAATCAATTTATTACTTTACACATTTTACATGATATAAAAGATTTTCGCGAGATTTACCTGTGTCCATAAACAAGAAAACAATATGTGATTTATAATATAAAATATGTGGCTATTTATATTAGTAGGTAACAACTCGAACTGGGGTGGTACCACGACCTCATAGAATATCAGCGTAAAGTAGAGGTTTACCTCTGCAATAGGACCAAGTCAACCCTGACACGCTATCCGTGACTTTTTGCAACATCAGCGGACTTCATTCCAATCTTAACGCTCTCCAATACCATCTGCAGACAACAAGGCCGGCCTTGCTCCTCAAACTCAGGTGTCCTCTCCGACTGATACTTCATATCTATCCTACCCGGTGAACAAATCAGAACACTCCCTTGTGCCCAAGACTGGAGTTTGTGTTCGGACGGCAGTTTTGAAGGTGCCCTATCTATTCCATGGCTACTACCGAGTAGCTATGGAATAGATAGGGCACCTGTCTACGAGAACCGTCTCGTAGACAGCGCCACCCAGCCTACATGTTTTGTAACGTGGCTATAGAAGTAAAAACCTTGCTTTTGCTTGTTTAGCCAGTGCTTGACATCGATACCGTCTAATGATAAGTGGCGATGAAACTCTAAAACTAACTAGACGGGAAAATGCACTGTCTGAGCGTAACAGAAGCCTATTCATTCTTACATAGGACGTACCGAGATTCTAGTCAGACGGAAAAACAGACGTCGGCAAATTATTCCATTAATTTCCTGTAGGCATTACCGAAGACGAAACATACCACTTGGTTCGATTGTGTAGGATATCGACAAAAAAGGTTTTTAACCCCCCGCAAAACGCCTTGTAAGACAATAAATAGAGTAAGAAACAATATCTGGATGAACAAAAAATTTTCACAAAAGTTGAATTAAATCCGGTTGATCACTAAAAATCTGCCGGTCGGACGTTCATGGTAAGTGTTGTAGAAGGTCATTAAAAATGACAAAACTTGGTCAAAAACAATTAACATTTTTATCATTTATCTAGTCCAGTTCCCAATATAATTTAAAAATTCTCTCTTACTTAATTTAGAATATCCGTGTTTTCAATCGTCATTAAAACTTTATAAAAACACGTAGAAACAGAAAAAGTACTAAGGTAAGAATTGACGATTCTATACAGTCTGGGCACCAAATTTCCGGACTGCGGCAATGGTTGTCTTTTGGAAAAAATTGTCAGTTGCAGAAAGCTGCCGTCGTTCTAACATTTGTTTTAGATTTGGATAGGAAAATTAAAATAGGTTATCTCTCAATACAAAATAAAACTGTTAATAAACTTTCACTAAAAATCTATTATAAAACAAACATTTTAATACTGCATTAAAAAAAAAGTAGAAAAAATAAAAAAAGAATAACAATTATTAATCGAAAAAAGGCCTTGATATATTTTTAACCGAATACGATTTTACGCTATTTAACCTTTATTTTTTTAACCGAGTTTCTAATATTTGATGCGTTTGCTTTTAAGTATTTTAATTACTATTATTTTAATAAATTTGTTTTACTTCAGGAAAAATTATTATAAAATTTTTAATGTAACTATTTAAACGACATTCTTGATTTTTTTCTTGAATTTGTGATATTCCTTAGTCCAATCAAAAAAGATTAATAAACTTGAAAATCTAAAGGTTTCAGCTAAATGGAGCTGACCGTACTCGATTGTGACAAGAATCAATGACGTAATCTACCGGATACAGAAAGGTGCAAGAGGAAACTCCCAAAATCGTCCATGTGGATAGACTAGCGCGTTATTTTGGTACCGAGAATGTCTGTACGAGCATGTCTTAGGAGGTGGCAGTGTTGCGCGCCATAAATAAGACATGGTACAGCTTGGCCATCTAGTATAGTGTAGCAGAACTAGGAGAGTCGAGATCTTTCTAGTGATTTTCATGCCAAAAATTTCTACACCTAGTAAGTCGGGACCAGTATGTACTCGAACATTCTGGATGTTTCAGTAGAAGAGGCCCTATATAAGGCCGGTAAAGCCCGCAACGTCAGTTTTACTGTCGCAAACCTCAAGCTCGTAACAATATTTATTATAGCTAATTATATCAATGTCTAAAATATTTTTTTCTTTATATTATGTACTCTTGTAATAATCTGCCTGAATAATAATGATTGGTACACTGTTTATGATTTTTAAATGACAAGTGACGTGATTCCATAACTCACTCATACTACTCACTCATATTGGCAATCCTTTTACTCGCGCCCAAAAACCGACAAAACAGGGAGCGATGAGCATGACGAGGAGTATGACATGCGGCATGACGAGTGTCGTGAGCACTCTACGTCTCTGCTTCCTTTCCTAGCCACTTTCCATGTTACTTGACGTGTGTCAAGTAACGGAGCCGGAGGGGGGGGGAAGGGTTGTTATTTTTTTTTTCAAAATTAGTAAAATATCTAACGACAAGAAGAGTAGACTCACATCATGAGTGTCTTTAGAATAGATTTTATGTCACTTGAATAAAAATCATCTTTTTTATTTTTTATTTATATTAGTTACTACCAAATCTGAGCTAGACTGGCTGCCTGCTCTGGACAGCATTATAGTGCACGAGTGTGTGTCAATTACAGGCGCACTTACTATTCCCTCACTCTCTTATTACGATGGGATTGAAATCCGAAACGACAGGAGAGAAATTAATTAAAAAATCATCTAATGCACGAGGTTTTAAAACCGCCAACATCCTAACTTCATGTTTTTACTGAAAATTTCTTAACAAAAAAAAAAAACTAATTTTGGCCTAACCCGTGATTCAAAATCGGGGCCACATCATGATTATACGACCACTTGAACAACGTGGCACGTTTATCTTTCTTAATAAAATAACATTTTGCTTATTAAAATAAAAAAAAATCCAGAATAATTTTAAACTTTGATCTTCACCGATAATTCTTATGGGAAATTATCGCTCACTTGCTGCCACAGTTGGAAGTTTCGTAGTCATCTACACACATAAAACAGAATAATACTAGGTAGTGTTCTACTAGCTTTGTAAAGTATTAGCTTAGTAAAGTAACTACAAGTAAAGTTAACATCAGACTAGCCACGGTTCAACAGTTGACTGTAATAATTATTACGAAGTTATTTCCATATTCAAGTACTTTAAAAATTGCTTTACTAATTAAAATTAAATTATATAAATAGATCATATGTCAGTGTTTTAACAGACACATTTAATACTGTTAATTAAATATTGTTTAAATTTATAGCAATTATTCTATAACTAATACGGACGTAAAAAAATTTAGCATATTTTGTTTGAGTAAATACTTAGAGGCTCAATGAATATAATTCAGTATATTAACATTCTCTGCATATTTACTGTATTCGCTTTCGCCTTGATAATAAAGTGTACGCAACTGACACATTTTACTGACCCGGTTTAAAAAAATCATAACTTTATAAATGTACAGAAATCGTAATGTATCTCACAAGTAATACATATTATATTAAATTGGATTGTATAGTACGATTGCCTACTCAATCTATTTATTTAAAACATAAAAGATTTTTAACATTGATATGAACACAATAAGATGTTGTTAGGGTAGCTAACTACGTAATAACTAAAGACGGAAGGATACTTAAGTAGGGACTGAATAAATTAACCGACTTAATGTTACTTGGATCTCACAACTTTTTACGTTACAAGAACTAAGTTGCGGGACTTGAGTTTTTTAGAAATTTTGTTTTTGATGGCATCTCATTTCTTTTTGTAGATAGTCCTACTGTTTTCCTTTCCGGTACCTTTTACTTCTTGAATACAAACAACGTAGCTAACTAGTTTAAATTCAAATTGAATGAAATTCGAAATATGCCTTGCTTATGCAATGTCTGCTTGGTTACTGAAAATTCAAGCTTCTAATTTTATCCAAAACGAAGTTATAGGGGTCGAAAAAAGCCTGAACTGCTTCGAGAAAAGGATGGTACGGCTGTGCCGATTTTTTACTCAACTTGGCGGGGGCACTGCCGTAACCCCAGATATCTTTTTATCTCATGATAGGGTTTTTCTGCTATCAACTAAATATATAATCATGTTAACTTCATTGAGTTCTATAGTAACTCCTTACATTAGATAAATGAAAATAATATTATTGTTAGTAGCATTTCTCTTTTTTTTCAAGGCCACGTAGTTATCAAGATAAGAATGTTCTGGCACGTCCTCTATGGTTACTGGTGCGGTCGATATTTATAAATAATTTTCATATGCTGTAGTCGAGGGTTAATGCAAGGTGCGTTAATTGACATCATTTTTTATCATCGGCAGTCAATACAGTAGTAACAATGATAATCGTTTCAATTGCGTTAAGTAAACAATACTTGTTCTCATCAATTAGTGTTATTTTCCTAGATATCACTGACAATTGCAATTGATCGTTTCGGGGATCATATTTATTATAGAACGTAAAATTTCTACATTAACTGCAAATGACAAAGAAATTATTAAGACAAGTGACGCGTCGTGCATTGACGCTTAAAGATAGCAATTGTTTATGGTTTTATGCAAAGAAATGCCATATTTGCGTTTGCAATCATATTTCATAAGTGAAACAAGATTATACATGATCCACCTTTAATTGGAACTTTAATCGTCAATACTTAATTTTGTAATCATTTACAATCGTTATTGACTGTATCTGGGATCCTTGAACTTGCTATGTGGTACGTTAGTTCCATTACGTCGCGCAGTCTAATATTTTCCTTTTTCTATGGCCTAACCGTACTTTTGTATTACACTGTTAATGTATAGTGATGTACGATTATGTTTTAAAACTCTTGAGTATTTTAGTAGCTTGAAATATTCTTTAGTACTAAAAACGGAATATGTAACAGAAAAATCAGTACACATTGAAAATAACTTATCAATATATAGATTCACCCCTACTATTCTTTCGTTTGAAACTCGCGTTAAAGTTGTTCATGTTCTGTCCGTGATTAACACGTGTATTGAAAAATGAGAACGTATATAAAAACGGATGATTTAAATCCATTTCTATATCTTCCTTCCCAAAACTTCGAGCATTTAGTGCTTCAATAAAAAATCATTTTTTTTTAAATAAAAGGATTAATAAAACGAATAACACACTACATATCACAAAAAGAACAATATTTATTTTTGTCTAAGTGTGCCTAATAAGTTTTATTTCGAGGTCGTTGCAAAAACTACAAAAATAACCAGAGAAAACAAATTAGTCCTGCCCATAATTCTTAACATCTCTCTTCTTTTAAAATAAATTATAGTAAAAATTGTTATAAAATTATAATAACAGGATAAATAAATAAATACAAGAGCAGAAGAATAACTTTTGTAGTTTACTTTTAAGTAGATGCCTCTCACATTGCTTTGCACACGAAGTGAATTGAATTTGAGTAATCAATTCAGAAATTTTACACAATAATTTATCTCAAATATATCAATACTACCTGGAATATGAATTTATTTTAGTTATTTTGTGCAACATCCTGTGTCAACCATTTGATACATATTCGTAGGTAGAAAAGGCTTTCTACTAGTTAAGAACGTATTAAGCGACGACAGCATAATGTTTAAAATACATATTATACTTTAATAGAGAAGATGGCCTAAAAGGTTATTTTATTGAAAATTATTTTAAGTTAATAAAAGTGTATATATTTTACAATATGCATTACAAATTCCGTAATAAAATTATTCTCCAATTTGGAGAAGGCATGATAGAGAGAATAAGCAAGGGAAGATGTTAGAGGAGGCAATTGCCAGAGGTACACGGAACTGAGTGACATTCTTTAAACATCAGAATAGTTTAAACAACCATCGAAAATGTTCAGGACGAAAGGTATATTGATAGAGTAATTGAATAAAATTATTAAATGTATTTAGCTTCCAAAAATGAATCGAATCCGTTTAGCAACGAGATAGCGTTAATGCTAAAATAAAAGAAAATTTTGTAACCACCATAGTTTATATTAAAAGGTTTTGAATATAATTTTTCTTCGTTTTTGGATGTGTTGCATTATAATTTAGGTATTTAAGTGTAAGATGTTTTGAGCGCTAAATACTTTAAATTTTTTTGTTTCTGTATCCAACATACACATCAATAATGTCTTTCACGCTGAACTTGGGTCATAGCAGCCTGTCTCAATGTAGAGTAGCCACCTATGCAGGACATTAAGACACCATTTACGATAAACGATATAAAATAAAAAAAATTACATTTACGGTAAAATTATTCTACTCGGTATTTTTTTACCGTCTAGAAAATAATATGGCGTTTTGTATAAGTGGATTAGAAGCTATCCTCGAAAGTACATAACATAAACACTCACGCCTGTCACCCAGAGGGGTATGAAGAGACTACAGACTTCCATTTGGCACGATCCTGACACACCTCTCTCGCCTCCTTCATATTCATATACCAACGCATACATGCTCGTCGATTAAGGATACTTCTCATTTGGCTCCTTTTCAATATATCGCCAAATTGTTTGATAATCTTTCACCTAGGACGTCCCTTTCCGACTCTGCAGTACCGCAGCAAGTGTTTGTTTTATATTGCATGACACTTTAAATTCAGCATTACGACCCTATTGTAAAACGCAAAAGGCATAGCAATACATTACATGATGTGCATTACAACTAGGCGTTTACTATTGGGTCTTAATTATTATTTGTCTGCGACATACATTATTTCTGACCGAATCCAGGCGAAGTCACTTCTGCCAAAACCGACAACTATTCGTTTCAGATTATTATTTTTGTGATTTCCAAATTTCCTTTATATATATACGGACGGACTTAGGACCGTCCAATATGCTGTATTTTAGTAAAATTATATGTTAAAGTTTATCCTGTATTATAATGAATTCATAAACAGTTTCTGATAATAATTCTTATGCCTACCGTATTCCTATTCAAAAGATTGGAATCAACTTAATTACAAACTACACTGATTGATGTAAAAAAAAAAATCAACATTATTGTTATGTACAAAAAAACAGTTTTAGTGATATAGTAGTAATTGTTCAAAATGTCTACCGTTTTTTTTATAACGCAAAATACACAGACGGACTTGAGTCTTAGTAGAATCTAGTTTTTTTTTTAAAAATAATACAGACACTTCAATTTTATTAATATGTACAGATATGAAGCTCAAGCATATAGTTTGCCTAATTCGTTTCTTTGTTCGTTTTCCGTTCATTGGTAAGTCTGATTGACTGACTAATAAAATATTTTTATTTAGATTAGTATCTTTTCAGATCTTTGCGAGAGTTAAAAGTAAAAATAATTTATTTTCGTCACTTCCAATTACATAAGTACTAATTCTACGCGAAAAAAAGTCACGGGTACAGATAGTTAATTAATAAATTTATGTTCAAGTACAAGTCTCTGAGAGCCAGAGATCTGTTTGGTAAACCAATAGATTTCCACAATATCCCCCGCCCGCAAAAAATGTTCATATATGTCTCACGGGAGGTGAAATGGTTTACGATTGGGTTATCTTTCATAACTTACATGAGATGAAGTCACAAAAATACAGAAACTGACATAAAATTACTTTGAATTTCAGTATTCCTGCCGTTAATGTGCTAGTAGAGGCAAATAATATAGTGGTAAGCATAATCTACTTTTTTAAAACAGATTTGACAAACAAACTTCCAGCCAACCTGATAGTGGCTACAGCAGTACATTGTCACCTGCAACTCTGAAAAACTGCAGATGCGTTGTTACCTCTGAATTCTTAAATGGAATGTTCAAAATCTGTAATTATACTGGCTCTTTGTATCCTTCAAAACGGAATATCACAGTGAAAGCAATGCCGTTTTGCGGCGGAAAGAGGTAATATAGTGATGCCTACTCTAACATAGGTACACCTAGGTACAAAAGGAGGTCTGCCGCCTAGTTATTTTTTTTATTTTCATGATGATGAGTCTTTTTTTTAATTATACATTTCAACTACTACCCTATTGTGAGATTGAGGGAATAAAGAGTACACCTGTGCTCACGCTCACACTCGCCTTCTATAATCCTTTGTGAGATTGCCCGCTCTGGCCGACATTTGGCCTCGACCACATTAAAATTTACGTTTACTACTACAAACTCTTCCTACCCCATTAAAGAAAGGGACGGTAGATTCTTTCTTTATCTTCCGATATTTCATATATTTGAAGTAATATCGGATAAATATCTAAAAAGCTAGCTAGACCCAGTTAGTTTAAGCACCGAAGAGAAAGGATACTCGTAGTATGAGTAAAAAAAATTACCATTGAAATCAATCCTACTGACCCATCTACTAAGCTAGGTGATTAAAACATAAATGTTTTTTTATAAAGCTTTTGTTAGGCGATGAATGCAGGAAATTTTATATGTAGTTTTACTAAATTCTTTCTTTAGTCTTTAAATCAGTTGAATGAGCAAAATACTTAATTACTTTTTTTGATGCTGTTCTAAATTAACCAAGTAGAAGCTGAATGATTTATAAAAGTTTATTTAATAAGTTCTCAAATTGGTCGGGTGAGTTGATCTCATTGGAAAATATTTAAATGTGCATGCTTGTTGAAGAGCTGTGGTAGCTCAAGGGTGGTAGCACTCGCTGTAAATATCGCAGTACGCAAGTAGTCCGAGTTCGAACCTGCCGATACCAATGAAATTATGAGCTTTTAAGTGTTGATTTACCATGTGCTCTACAGTGAAGGAAGAAAATAATTAACCTTCACGACTTACAAATTAAAAAAAATATTTTGAAGGAATTTAAAGTCCATCCAAACGCATCGGGGTAGCGTGGTGGACTTTTTATAGCCTAAAACCTTCTCAGAAATAATAGGAAGCATGTGCCTAAGAGTGCAACGTATAAAAATATCAGCATAATACAAAAATCTGACCACAGGCCGACCAGTGATTTAGTAAGCGCCTTTCTTCTCTACATAAAGATATTTTCTACTTGATTAATACAGTTCTTAGTGCACATTTTTTAACTTTTTTGTTTTATTAGCCTGGATGCTAACATCTACAAGCTCTTGGACATTAGTTGGTCAGCGTAGAACAACAACTGTGGTAGAGCATCTAATGCTGAGCAATGACCTTTATATGACTTAAAACGTATAAAGCCAATCAATTAATTTCACGTATTTTTAGGTTCTTGTATATCGCGGTGTGCGGACCCCCGTCTCTGACTGCTCAGCTCGTGTCGGTCGATAGTCTGGGCGGTGAGAATCGTCCAGGAACGCGGGTGTACGGTGTGTACGCGGTGTGAGCTGGAACGCGTCGTGCCCGTCTGCGAGTGCGACGCGTCCCATTCGTTGTCCTATTTTTGTTTGTCCCATTTAGTGTGGGTGTAGTGTCGTTGTGTGATGTGCCTGCGATGCTTGGGTCGACTGGATCGAGCGGTAGAGGTGGTTCTATTAAAACATTTCGCGGTCTACGGAGATAGGGCACGACGTTTGTTATCGGAACGTAGTTAGCTGCGTTTGTCAAAAGAAATATTGCTGTGTATCTCAAAATAAAGTGTTTCTTTCTTTCTATTTGTTAAATAACTTAGTTTACTTATGGTTCATTGACCTTTATTACAAAACACAACATATTAAGTTACTATTCTTGAATGTCGTATTTAGAACAAGTTTTATCATCAAATAATCCTTACGTGTTATTAAAAAAAATTCTTACTTCCAATAGATAGCGGTATGAGGTTGCAACTCTAGAACTTTGCTTTCGGTTTTCGGTTTCGGTACGGTTTTTGTTTCTTCGAGCTACACCAGCCCAATGCCACTTCAGCGATAGGTTGCTGTAAGCGAAGTGTAGGGTGGCCCCCCACTAGACGGAGTGATGACCTGGTAAGACGTGCAGGAAGTCGATGGATGCAGCTGGCTCAAGACTGTGCTTTATGGCATTCTTTGTGGGAGGCCTAGCTCAGCAGTTCAACAGTACTTGTAAATGTTTGTAGTGATGATGATTAATAAATATCGGTATAATAATATTATTTACGGCAGATGTAAATACACAGATTGGCAGTGGAAAGCAGCGTTAAAGGTGTGAAAAGTTTGGTAATGCGGTTGCCAATCTGTCTGCCAGCGTTATAATTAAGCCAAATGCTACCTTTAACTGGGCGGACCCATGTCTAGTAGTAAATAGACTTTGACGGACTCGTGATAATGATGATGAATATACCATATACCAGTAAGCGGTTTAATAGCACACTCTAAAGAGAAGTACCATGAATCTTTTTTAGCAAATAGAAGTAGAGACTTGTTTATTGTCCCGTGATTGTATTCCCAAAGCTAGTATTATACATTATCTGTTAGGTACATGAAAGTTACAACGTTGTATTAGAAATACTGTAAAGACAGTAACAGATGCGTCAAGATGGTGTCAAATGGAAGTAAACGACAGTATCTGCCTACCCCTCTGGTTGTCAGGTCGTGATTGTTTATGTATGTATGTAAAAACAATAGTAAGTGTTGAAATAAATTAATAAATATTTAAATATAGATTTGACGACTTCTTGGTGCAAAGGCTAACAACTTGCTTGCGATGATGGTGGTTTAGTGGTGATCGGTTGAAGCCTGCATGGAACAAGTGTTAGTATAACCATGTGCAAATTCATCATCATCATCATCAATACAGCCCTTCAAAAGTCCACTGCTGAACATAGGCCTCCCCCAAGTAACGCCACAAAGCACGGTCCTGAGCCACCTGCATCCATCGAATTCCTGCATGTCTTACCAGGTCGTCACTCCATCTAGTGGGGGGTCGAGCACATTTCTTCCCCATCGGTTATCGGTTCTTTATGTGCAAATTACGTACATATAACGACTCCAAGCTTCCGGAATATATCCTAATATTATAAAATAAGTTTTTATGCATTTTATTACGTATATTAACTGTTTTAATATTCGCGATGAAATATACAGTATTACTCAGACACTGCCTTAGTTCTACAAGCAAGTAGACGGTGTGGCGATGGGCTCACATGTGTCTCTCATTGTCGCCGACATAGTGATGGAAGACTTTGAGATCATAGCCCTGCTTACTTCCCCCAGAATATCCAACATTCTACAAGCGGTACGTAGACGAAACTTCCAAATTCTATCCTTCGATAAATTAACTCCATTATTAGACCATCCTAACTCCATAAATTATATTTATTAGTTCACAATGGAGTTAAAAGCAAACAATTCTTTAGCTTTTCTAGATGTGTTAGTAATTCCACCACACATTGAGCCACATTGTGTATAGAAAAAAGACCCACACAGGTAGATATTAAAAGGGTGATTCTCACTACCATGATTCACAGTTAGCTATCGTGGGTAGATATTTGTTTCAGAGACCACGAGGGATCGCACATAAATATGTGTTAATATTTGAATGTTGGATGGTCTTGACTGGTCATGATATTTTTCCGAAATCGAGAAGAAGGCTGACGGGGGCTATTCATTTTTTAAATCTTAGGATGAAATATCTTCTAAAAATGGCCTAACTGTCACAAAACGAACTTTTCGGTAAAGAGTATTCTATAATACGTACGTAAGTATCTAGGCAGTACCTACAAAATACTTTAATTACGTAGGACGTGGTACTTTCTATTCGCTCAGTCTTATAGTCCTATAGGACGTTAATATGACACAAATGTAAATACATCATATGCAGAACCAAGTGCTTGATGTGCTGTCTGAGGCACAGGGATGAAACATCGATAAAATTCTGACTTCATGCTGTTTGGGGAGATTTTTATTTACAGATAATCCAACTGATTTTAGGCCCGATACCACTTATAACATAAGTTCAAAAGACTTTTCTCGGTTAAGTTTAGTTTTATTTTTCATTTATTTGCAGGACGAGATATAATATAGATAATTACGTAATTTCATTCATTACTTTAATAGTACAGACAGAAACTTCAATTTTATTTATGTGTATAGATATGAAGCACAAGCATATAGTTTTCCCAATTCGTTTCTTGGTTCGATTTTCGCACATTAGTTAGTCTGGTTGACTGACTACCTTAATATTTATATCCAGATTAGTATATATTCCTACTAAAAATCATGTGTCGGTCTTTTCGTAAATGGGAGCAAGCCTGTGCCTTATTATGAGTGACGTAATCGCTGATCATATTGTTCTTGGTTCAATCCAGGGTGAAAACAAAATTAGTTATTCAGATTTTTTGTCAAGAAATTCTCAACTTAGAGTTGCTGGTTGCTAATGTTTCACTATCGTGCTTTGTAACACGTAAAACTGTTATTTGTGCCTGCGCTTGATTAACGATATCGTGTTGAATTCCCGTATCATCAGACTATGAATAGAGAGTGCACCTGTGCTTGCATTACACGCTTTTGCACTTTAACACCGATCTGCGCATATGACACTGGATACTGTGACTGAAATATGACTTGGACGTCCATTATTATTTTATAGTTTCCAATTTTAACAGATTCCTTGCCAAATTTTTTGTACACTTCTAACGTCTCGTAATTAATGTGTATTGAAATTTCACTTTTTACTCGTGCAACGGTCACCTCCCCGCAAATTAACAAATTAACAAAAAAAAAAACAAGATTACATTTAGTATCAGCGTTTTGGTCCAATTTTGACTTAGTTAATGCGTTGCGCTAACTTACATAATATTATAATAAGCTGTTAACGTTAGAGTATACACAACAGTTTGCTTATGTATACTCTAAGCTACTGAACTCTATACTCTAAGCTAAACACATTCTCCAAAAGGTTAACTAATAATAAGTTGTGCATGCTGTTCGGTAAGCGCAAAAGCCGCACACTGGTAAAACAGGGATATCGCCTAGCTTATGAATGTTTATTTAGTACAGCTCATTCTCAATTCATTAAGTAATTAATTAAATTTAAAAATAGGTTCTCTAAAAATTTATTATTCTATATAAACAATTAATATGATGATTACCGTTCGTTTCCAAAAAGCTGTATAAGATTATGAGTAAATAAACAATTCTATTAGGAATAAACAAATAAATATTAATAAAAAATACTTTTAAGTGTACAAATATTTCCATGAAATTTGCTATCGAAATTTCAGTAAATGTTTTGTCTTTCTAACTTAAGGTGAATTTGGGTGGATTCAATCTTTTGGATGTACCTTAATAAGTGATGTCGCGCAGAACTAATTGTTTCACGTGATTTTCCAGCCACAGGGGTGAAATATTGCCAAATTTCTAGATCCAAGCTTATGTGTTACGTTGATTAAAAAGAACAGGAGATCATTTAAAGATATATTACATCCTAATTCTGATCTTAAGGAGTGACAAAGCATCTCGATTTTTATTTTTAATCGACCATAGTGCGTCACAATATCCACTTCCTATTATGTCATTTGTAAGCACGTTTGGTAGACTTATTTTATACGTGGTAGAGCCATGCTGCAGTTATATTAGTAGTATAGTTGTAGCACGAATCGGTCGGCTCGACTGGGGAAGGACCAAGCTCTCACAGAATACCAGCATAAAATAGTAGCATAATGCTGCCGTGTTTCGTATGGTGAGTGTAGACAACCGGAGACCCTTTTACTGGAAACGAGGTATTCCATCTTAGTCCTCACGCGTGACAACGCATCTGCATTTTAATTTGTAATCGAGGATAGATGTAGATGTCTATGGGCCGCAGCAACCACTTAATATCAGGTGGACTGTGCTAGTTTGTCACCCTGTCCTACAAAAAAAAAAACGAGTTAAGTAACGAACTCTACGAGCTTGGTAGGTCTGTGGGTAGGCATTTTCCCATGATGCTATATGGGATGCGGATTCGATTAAACAAGTATTTGTATGCCCTACAACTGCTATAATGTTCCGAGCTTATGTGGTTTGCACATAATTTTTATTAATTTATTATATTTACGCAAATATATATATATTGCCCCACATAGAATAAAATTTTGCAGAATTTACTAAGAATCAGTGTTCTTGTGCGAAGATTTGTGTTCTATCAAATCTGATATAATGTTATGGACGATTCTGAACATTTTGACATACTAAATATTTGCAGACTTCCCGAAGTATCGGAGCTTCATATAGGTAAGCGGTATATTATTTTACGTGGGTTTTTAAGGACTTTTTTTGTTCTATGTAAGGGAGCCCATATTCACAATTAAGCTTGTACTTGTAAATTAATGTATCTGAAACAAATATTTTCCCACGGCAGCTAACTGTGAAGGATAGTAGTGAGATCCATTGTATATATATATATATATATATATATATATATATATATATATATCGGTTAGTATGGGTGTTTTTTCTATATACGATATGAATTATGGTATTTTACGATAGTGGATTAGAAATTTGAATGACTAAAACATCTAGGAAAGCTAAAAAATATTTTTCTCTGATTCCATACTGAATTGAATTTTAATTTTAGAAGTTATTTTTATTATTTTACTTTATTAAATTATAACAATAAACGAAAGTGATTTATATTTAACAAATAAATTAACGACACATAAATTAAATCAATCCCTTAACGGTTGAATACTCATGTTATTTCGCTCATGCAATATATTAAGCAAACCTTCGAAAGCAGGCTTTGACAATAATTACAAGTACTATACAAAACTTGGTCGCAGTATTGAACTTAACTAGAATAACCAGACCCCAATTATGTTCCGTTTTCATAAGCCTTTTATAAGTAATAATAAATATCCCTTTTTAATATTTCACGTTTATGTACACAGTTCTCAAGGTTTTGAAGTGAATGTATTCTTTTTCTTACTATTTTTTTAAATAATATACTAGGAATTTTCACCGTTTTTCAGACCCGAAATAATATATATAAACCGAAATCGAGGAGGAATGTCACCCTTGAAGCCTATGATTATATAAAAACAAACCAGGAGTTGGGCAGCAACGTCATCTTTATAACAACCAAAAGGTAATCTATATCACTACGAGGGAGGCATATATTGAGCAGCAGACACTTTAATGGCTGTTACTTTATCGAAAACAGTAATTTTTATTGAATTCACTTGGTTTCTTCATTTATTATTATGAAAAGTAATTTTAATATATTTCTACAAATGAGTTTGTTCAAACGCAATTTTAAATTGCTTCGAAGGCGACATAACAAGCTAATGTTTGATTTTAATCATCGCCACTGTCAAATGCAACAAGCATTATTAACGTTTTAAAACGTTACTTATTAGCTTTAACGGTTTTCTTTTTAAAATATATCTAGATTTAGTTACGAAATATTAAACTGTTATTTTCTAAATTACTCTAGAAATAAATTTATTGAGACGATTATAATAGCAATGCTGTGTACACCGTACTTCTTACACTAGTAGGATCTAGTCTCCTTGATGACAAGTGAAATTCGTAGCCCAATGAGGTCTGTTCTATTCTAACCCTTACGATAAATTTTTAACATTATGGATCCATTGAAGCCCATAAAAGTCATCTACTAAATATAGGTCTCCTATATTAATTAAATCATAGAAGAGATTTCGCTATATACGCCACGCTTGCTTTGACTGTTGCACGGATGGACCGGCTCTTCACTTGGTTAGTGCAGGTGGCTAAAGCCAAACCCCATCCGCGCCCTCTCTCTGAAATGATGGTAGCAGAATTCAAAAATAAAATACTATCCCAGGAGGTTACCAGCAACCCTGGTAAAAGAGAATACCTCTCTGAGCATCCATGCCCAAGCTACACTACTTTTCCTGGGAGTTGGTGCTCAGGCTATCCCGCGTATTGTGATGGGGATGCTGATCACTACTAATACTGCACGAGGCAAACAGAGCGATAAAACCATAGCGACCGTGGACTTCTGCAACATCAAATGACTTCACTTGAACTTTAACGCTGTTCACTATCATCTGGAGACGGCAAAGCCGATCTTGCACTTTTTTAAATGAGACGCAGGTGTCCTCTCCGGCTGATACTTCGTACCTGTTCTACCTGGAGTATAAATCAGTATATTTCTTCGGGCCTCTTGCGAATAAATCTCTTCTGTAGTCGGATATCAGGTTTCCCTCTCAGCTTTTCGGATCATTGCTTGATACGAAGTGTGGTGCCACTAACGCTCCCATCGCGGTTGCGTTCTGCACGCTAGCACCGTTTTTGGCATTACAGGTTGGCGAATCGGGACGGGATGTGGTCTTTCTTTGCATCCTACTAATGGGAGTGATTTTGCTTCTCGCGGGATGATTCCAGCGCTGTTGCTAACTCTGTAATTGATGAGGTGCTACAGGGAATGGAAGTTTTTATTCCATCATCTGTGGTACCCAACGGTGGCAGATCTCAATCTTAGTTTGATCGCCTCTGTAAGATTACATTACGCAGCGACTCGGGATGTAAACACTAACAATCTTAAAAATAAGTATAATTTCGCCCCTAGGTCCTTCAAGATTTTTTGCCAAGGTAAAGTACGAGCGAGCACATTGGCACAGTTGGCGAGAAATTAGTTCGCCCTCCTTCGGAAACTCTTGCATTTTTTGTAGGATAGGGTAACAAACGAGCACGCAGTCTACCTGATGGTAAGTGGTTGCTGTAGTCCATAGACATCTACATCTACCCTCGATTACGAATTAAAATGCAGGTGCGTTGTCACCGGTGAGGACTAATATGGAATACCTCGTTTCCAGTAAAAATGATCTCCAGTTATTTACACTCACCATACGAAACACAGCAGCATTAAACTACTATTTAAACTGATATTCTGTGAGATTGTGGTCCTGCCCCGGTCGAGCCGACCCATTCGTGCTACAAGTATACTTCTAATATAACTGCAGCATGGATCTATCACGTATATAGCTGGTTTCTCGCGAAGGTTGTCTAAGGGAATCTCTGCGCAAGTAGCACGACTCACTGGACCACGCACCAAAAGAGAAAGCCGATCTTCTAGGCTCTCGTTTTGCGTCTTACTCGACTCTCGATGACGGGAGAAATACAAAGCCAACTTCCCGCGGTGTGAGTGCTGTTTCTTCTGCATATCAATGATTAGTTGTTAACCGGTAACATTCATTGCTATGCTGACCACAGCACTGGTGATGCTTTCTATACCGGCCGTACCAATATTTATTGGGAAGTGCCAGCTTCTTCCATTTGATCACATCCAGTGCAAATTAATTCAAATCGTCGGCGACCGAGCACTTTCTGATTCTTTTGACTCACTGGCGCTGCGAAGAGGAATTTTTCGGATATATTCCAGCTGCTCAAGAGGACTCGAGATACCATCCTGGATTATCGGCAGTCCACCACTGTGAATTTTACAAGAAGTGTCCTTCCTCACACAACTTCCTTGTGGAATCGACTAATACCGGCGATTTTTGCGGACCGATACGAGTAAGGGCCTTTCAAGAAAAGAGTCTACTCTTTTTTAATATGCCGGCAACGCATCTGCAATTCCTCTGCTGATGCAGTCGTTCGTGGGTTGCGGTAGTCACTTACTACCAGGTAAGCCGCATGCTCGTTTACCCCCTCTCACAAAAAGGTTTTGAGTTATTATCAGGAAGATGCCATGTCATGTTTCGGTTTTATTCTGTCGTTTCATATTGCATCCATGGGATGTTATGGAGTAGATATTCTTGCACCACCACTATACGATAAATACTCTTATTTCGCTATATTAAATAAAATAATTCTGTTTTTCCTATTTACTATTACTTTTGCCTTATATTTAGTAACTTAATGTGTTTAAAAAATGTGGTTTTTCTATCTTTACATCAAAATGAATTGTATTAATTAGTTTTTCTTCTTAGTTTGTCCTTCCATAATGGATAAATTACGAGATAATTTTAAGTTGCTATTTAAAATTATCTCGTAATTTATCCATTACAATACAGTACAAGATTCACAATTAACACAAATATTATAATACCGACATAATATAAAATTTTACTGGCTTAATAAGCATTATTTTTGCATTATATATATACTCCATCATCATTACAACCATTCACAAATCCTGAGCCATCTCGATCAATCGACTTCTTGCATATCTTACGATATTGTCAATCCAATGGATGGCAGTGATCGAACCAGGGTTACTTATGCACGGTTATATTTACAGCAGGCTATTAGTTTCCAAGCTACCACGGTCTCTACTAACTTCCCCTTGTCATGTGTGACGTGCGTCAATCAAACACGGTGTCAGAACTAACTTTATGTTCATTCTACAATTATCATTACATCCTTCTCCCTCAAATGTGCAAATAGCTTCTTTCGCACAGATTTTACACAGTACAACACATTACTTAGCACAGTAATTATTCTTAAATAACAAAATCAAATATTAATGTAGAAATTAAATGCTGAAATAAGCCTACATCTTCCTTCTTTTTTACACACACCCAGTTGTTTATACCTTTATAACACGAACCATGATGCACCAGTTTATGTTGTTTATCCAACTCTATTTGGTGGTTTCACTGTCCTGCCGGATCGAGTAACATGATCATCATATTCCAAGTTTCAGTTAGGAGTGTCATGTATGTTTGGCGAATCTTTTATTATACGTTCCCTATTTATAACTATTTTACTACCGGTAACCAGTTCAATTTCAAATGAGTGGTCTCTTATTTTTATTCTAATAGTCCCGGATCTAAACTTTCGTTTATTTACGTCTTGTACAACTTTTTACATTCTGCCCGACATTTAATTTTTGCAATTTTTTTTTGCATTGCGATTGTAATACATTTTTGTTTTAATTGTTTTTCTTTTAATTTACTTAAAATATTTTTTGTGTTTTTTTTCGGTTTTAAAAACTTTGTAGATTACTTCTCAATTTTATACTCTGTAATAATTCTGCCGAAAAGCAAGTTTTCATCTAAAAGAGTGTTTAAATATTCTAATAAAGCCAACATGTAATCCTGCCTCTCCGCGGTAGACTTCAGAATAATATTCTTTATTATTTGAACGGTCCATTTAACTTGTCCGTTTGATTTGGCGTAATGCGGCCATGAAGTCATATGAGTGTAATACCATTCTGATGAAAACTATTTAAAAGCACTCGATGTAAATTATGGTCCACAATCAGTCACGATTATGTATGGTATCCCCCTGTCTATAAAATATTTTTTTAAACATGTAATAACAGAAAGTGAGTGAGTTGACTGTAATTCGACTAGTTAAAAAGTTTGCTATCATAATCCAATAGTAACAAATAATTTTGGTTTTCGCTATCTTGAAGAACTACTGACGATATTCCTTCTGAGCCGCGTCTACGTGCTGTTTTGAGAGTCATGACGAATCGTCTCGCACGCAGACTCGACGACTTTCAGCCTCACGAACAAGCCGGTTTCCGAAAAAGCTTTAGCACTATATACTACATAAATTTAAATTTAATACCCTTCGGCAAATTGTAGAGAAGTCCTAAGAGTACAATCTGCCACTTTTCCTGGCATATGTGCACTATGAAAAAGCCTTTGATTCCGTCGAAATTTGGGCGGTGCTACAGTCCCGTCAGCGATGCCAAGTTGACTGACGGTATATCGAAGTGCTGAAGTGTTTATACAGTAGGGCTCCGAGAGCTATCTGAGTATAGTTCCAGAGTTCGAAATCTATCCAATTGTAAAGAGATATAAGACAGGATGACGTTATATCCTCGACACTGTTCACCGCTGCATTGGAAGACGTTTTCAAGCTACTGGTCTGGAAAGGATACGGTATTAACATCAATGGCGAGTACATCACTAACCTTCGATTTGCCGACAGTATAGTCCTTATGGCAGAATCTCTAGAGGATATAAGCACTATGCTCAATGACCTCAATAGTGTCTCCTAACAGATAGGTCTTAAGATGAACATGGACAAGAACGGTAGTTGTTGGGAGCACTAAGCTCAAAATTGTTGATGTTTACAAATAGTCCAACTAGGTAAGTCCAACTTCGACCGAGAGGTCAATCGACGGATTCAACTCGCTGGGCAGCGGTCGGGAAATTACGACATATCTTTTCGTCAGGTATACCTCAAAATCTGAAAACTAGAAAGTACACACAATGGCGTGTTGCCAGTGATGACTTACGGATCTGAGTCGTGATCACTCCTGGCCGTATGAGGACGCTCAAGATCGTTCATCGAGCTATGGTGAGGGCTAATTTCGGAGTTTCTCTGCATGATAAACTTACAAATGAGAATATCCGCTGTAGAACCAGAGTAACCGACATAATTCAAAGGATTAGTAAGCCGAAGTGGCAATGGGCCGGCCATATAGCTCGAAGAACTGACAACCGATGGGGGAAAAAAGTTCTCGAGTGGTAGCCTCGTACTGGTAGGTGTAGTGTAGGGCGACCCCCCACCAGATGGAGTAACGACCTGGTGCGAAATGCAGGAATTCGATGGATGCAGGTGGCTCAGGGTCGTGCTTTGTGTTATTCTTTGGGATTGGCTTTTGTTCAACAGTGGACTTGTGAAGGGCTGTAATGATGAATGATGATGATGAATTTTGTTCTTTAACTTGAAATAAATCTACTCCTATTTTTTCCACAGTCTATCCGGTATTTCATGACATTGTATTTGTTCCTTTTGATCATTTCGTCTAAATGATAAATATATTTGACAATTTAACACCATATTTTAAAGTCATTACTTAGCCCTGACCAAAATAGAATTTCTCTTGCTCTTAGTTTGCATTTTTCGAGACTATCTATATGAAATTTGTTCAATAACTATTTTCTTAATATTTTAGGAACAATAATTCTCTCATTTTTCTAAACTAACCCATGTGCATGTGATAAATACTCTTTATAGTTCCAATACAGTCTTTAACACTTGGCAAGCCTTTTAGTACATATTTCTTTAATTTTATTAACTCGGTATCGGTTTCCGTGTACTTTTGTAGTTGCATAAACTAAACATCTGTAATGTCGTTGGTGACTCGTTAGACGGCCATACGTTGTACCGCGCACACCTTATCGTGAACCGAGTCGGCGCTCGAATGAAGCGCGATTAGCGCTGTCGGTTCTTACGCACGTGATTACGCATCGGCCTACATGTTTTTGCCTGGTTTATAATATACTAGTTTTAACGTATAACGCTGTAATCTTAACGACATTCGTTGCAAGCGTGCTGATGAATCGACGATGGGCTTTTTCAATAATACTAACCAGAGTTTTACGATCCGCTTCTATTGTTATATCCGTTCTACCGTGAAATCTCTCACAAGCAAATACACAAGCATGTTATTCTTTTTGCTTTAGTTAACGCTCTTGACGCGTAGCATACCGGTAAACCACTTTGCAAGCACGCGCTCAAACTGTTTGTATTAAAACTAGCTGTGCCCGCTATTTCGTCCGCGTGGAATAGTGACTTTTATGGAATGTAATATTTATAAATAAATAAAAACGTGGAATAGTAATATTTATAATAGACGAATTGAAAACTGTAATAACCTTTTTATACTCTGATAATATTAATTTTGAATATTGTTACATTTTAGACTCCAACAAAAATTTAGACTATTCTACTCATATGTTCTCAAGATATATTTGAAAATTAAATAAACGCGGATTAAAGACAATTTTGCATGACAAACGAATTTATAAGAACATTTGATGATGTAACATTGAGTGAAAATCGACGAATAGAAGATATCTCTGATCTAACAGTAATAACGTTTCAAGAAAATAAAATTGATACAGAGAAGTCTTCCTTTCGCCCCTAAATGCTATAAAATTATGTGTAAAAACCTTCAATGTCTTTGTAACAAAATTGACGATTTAAACTTATTGTTGATGGAAGTTAATATAGATATATTAATCGTAAGTGAACATTGGTTATTACCTATTAACTATCATTTTTACACATTAGAGGGCTACGAACTACGTGCAAAGTACTTTCGGCAATAACATATACACGGTGGGGTTGGTATCTTTGTTAGAGAAAACATGAAAACTAAATAACGTTTAGACATTCAATTATTCACAGTAGAATTTATCGTGGAATTGTGTGCGTTGGAGATTACTGAATATAACTTATTGATTGTGGCCATCTATCGCCGTAAGACGGAAATAGAAACATTTTTCGTCAAATGCAAGCTTTACTAAACCACTTATCCAAACATGCTCATAATAAAAAAATTATCATAACGGATGCTATAAATATCATCACATCACAAAGGATACAAAAATTATGGAAACCCCTACAAGTGAGACCCAAAACAGTAAATCATGCATTGACCAAATTATAATTTCTATAAATACATACATGACGGCTTTTGTACAAAATTATGACTTATCAGACCATCACGCATTAATTGGACGAATACCAGTAGAAGAGAACATAAATAGTGATACGGGCTTGAGGTTCGTGACAATAAAAATTGCCGATAGAATTACCTAAATTAACACTTTAATTTTCTTTACACCAATTAAAACTTAAAACACTACTAATTAATCACACTGATTCACTTTATTTCGCTCCGAAGCTTCGCTTGTCTCGCCAAATTCAATACTTCCCCCGATCGCGTATTGCAGCGCCTTTATATAGGGCTCTTCCACTAAAACATCCAGAATATTCCAGAATATTCGAGTAAATACGCGCGCCAACCGACCAAGCGCAGAAAGTGAAAACGTCTATCACGGGGAGTGCTCTGAGAAATTGTTCGGATTAATCCCAGCCGCCAAATTTCGTGAACGCACTACACGTCAAACGTCCCGATACCATCCACACCATCTGAATGCTTGGCGGTCCACCACTGTACGTTTACAAGGAGTTTTTTGTAACCTCTTGGGAATAGTTTACCACCGGCGATTTTTCCGGACCGATACGACCTGGGGACCTTCAAGAAAAGAGC
>CAJQZP010000552.1:3872500-3935661 GCA_907164705.1 Parnassius apollo | reverse complement strand
GTATTAATGATGTAAAAAGTACTAGTCAAAAAGTTAAATGATTAGTGAACTTATCTTTTTTAATCGATTGATTGTTATTTTTGCATTAAAAAGTGGATTTAGTGGTTTATGGTGTAGATTTATCAAGTGCGCATGAGGGAGTAAACACGATAATTTTTGAAAATATTTTTTTAATCTGGTAAGGTGCGTTAGTGATATTTACCAAGGTTGGCTTTTTATCCTTTCGTTTGCGTTTTTCTTTTAACAAGATTAAATATTTGTAAGAAAAATGTAACACAGGCCGTAAAAAGCCCCTGGTGGACATGGAACTTTCCTGTACAGGAATGATTTGTCTCAATCGTAAAAAAATCGACTCATAATCACAGCGATTTCGTTAAGAGTACTTTATAATTTTACCGACAGGAACTAACTAGTTTGGTGTCGAATCTGCAAAGAAAAAGTTTTTTCTGTATACATACAAGCCGTAAACTCTAAATTTAAATACCTTCGATACGGTGCACACATATGAAAATAGTCGCAAGGAAGTTCAGTGTCCCTAACTAGGTGGGCGGTATTTTATCCCGTGAAAATTTCTAACAATACAATGACTAGTCTACTTTCTAACAATATAGTGACTAAAAAGAACTGGCCCGGTCTCGCGTTAAGGATTGTTGCCACATAATGTTCGGAGATACTAGGTTATACTCAAGTTAAGTAACAAATACCTACAATTACGTCTATTATTAATATATTAATGCGCAAGAATTACATAATTTTTGTACTATTTATTTTGTATTTTGTAAATATATTTGTACTCTTTATTTAACTGAAAATACTAGTTTAGAAAATAGATAACCATTCATAACTGCATACAAGCATAGAATTCTTAGTTCAATACTTTTGAGAAAATTAATTACACATTTATAGTATAATTATTATTTAGAATCATGGTAGCTCAAATGGTTAGCGCTCGCTGTAAATTTCACAGTACTCCAGCAAACCGAGTTCGATCCACGCCGGCAGAAAGCCAAGATAGCGTACAATTTCAAAAAAAAAAAAAAGGAAAATAGTCCTGATTATGGGCAAATTTTAAGGCTAAAATTTGTTAGTTTGTAACCGTAAACGCATTTGTATATATTAAAAAAATACTGAAAGCTTGCGGTTCCATGCTTTTCTTTTGGTTCTCATAAAAAGATGTGGATAGAATTTTATTTTGGTCGACTTTTTTCTATAACCACATTTAACGTATTGTCCTTCCCTTCTCATAAAAAAAAATATTTAGTCTGGCGATAGGGAACAGCGTCACAGGTCTGGCGCTACTATGCGCCTCTATACCGCCTGTAAAGCGTGACAATTAAGTAAGCCCTTTCTATAGTGGGAGAAGCACATGCCCAAAGATGAACTGTAAGGAGCTGGTAAAGAAAAAAAGAAGTGAAAAATTCAGTAGGTTAGTACTTTGATTTAAGACTAGCTTGTTCCCCGCGACTTCGTTCGCGTAAAACTTATGATTGAATTCCATGGATTTTGAATTTTTTGTGAAAGACCTCAATTCTTTTTCTAAAAAAATGAGACTAAGTTAATCAGCTATCTGCCAGTGAAATTCCTGACAAAATTGGTTCAGCCATTTCGGAGATTAGCCGGAACAAACAGAAAAGCAGATACAAAAATTTTAAAAATTGTTATTTGTTTTAAAAATATTTCATTTAGCTGTGCCCCCGCGGTTTCACCCGCGTATATCACGTGTCTGCGCCGCGCGAGATGACATGACAACTTGCTCATTTAATTCAATCATTTAGCTAAAAAATTGGCAAAATTAATGTAGTACTTTTATCTATCGGCATAATATGCACGTTTTACAGCAAAGTTATATTTTATTCACTCTCTCTCTCTCCCTCCCGGATGAACGCCCCAGAAGTGCGCCAAAACGCGGCTTTTTCTATTTTTAAAGATGAAGAGAGTGTGGAGGTATGAAACGATCCTTGATGCATTTTCTATCAACATTTTCATACATTTGAAAGCGATATCATTTATAGTTTTTGCGCAATATGCCTCAAAATATGAACATTTCTTATCTTTAATGGATTTTTTTTGCTCAAAGTTTAGGTTCATTAAAATTTCCAACTTTACAGCCAAAATATGTATGACTAAAGTAAAGAATAGAATATGCTCTTTAAAAAGAGCTCTTTAAAAATTATTTCTTAAATCTTAGATTTAATTATGATAAAACTGTTTATTTGAATAATAATACTAATAATACTTAGTATTAATTTTTATTCAAATAAATACTACTATAAGACTATAACAGACTTTTGTTTCGACCAGTGCGGTAATCTAATTAAATTTTAGAACACAAAAGCTACTATTGTGACGTAATTATGATAGATTATGAAGATATATTCTTTACGCAGACATTTTTGCAGGTATAATGGTACTGGTACACTAAAACACTTACACTAACACCATTAAACCCGGTGTATTATAGATCGGGTATCCCGCGAGCAAATTTAAGGTGTGCGCCCCATCTCAAATCTATCACGAACGACGATATATATGTTTAGTTACAACATAATACGTTAATAAATAAGTTCTATTTAACGTAAAACAATTCGGAAAAAGGAAAGAATTTGAGGTTGAATTTCCCGCGAAACAATGAAATATGATAGATTATCCTGTATTCATAAAAGGACAGAAATAACGTACCGACAATTTGTTGTCTTGTAATAACTAATGGCCGCGTTAAAAATCCTTTTCATGACCTTTTAAGTCTTATAACGCAATAAAATTCGCGTAATTTTTTTTTCATTTCCCTAGAGCTATAATAATGTTAAAAATGCTTGGAAAAATAAAATAAAAAAATCTTTGGTAGAAAACTGCAAACATCGGTTCCCAATTACTACTGAAATAAAACTCGAATTGAACTACACTCAGTCATTTTATTACAACATTTATGGATATATTGAAATAAATTCAGAATATTTTACATGAAAATGGCAATTTTATGTAAAATATTCCGAATATAATCAAAACGTAACAATGTTTGAAATCTTTACTTATTATTAATTAAACTTATGATAAGAACAATAGAAAAATATGGTTTTGGTAATCAAAGCCAGCAGATTTGCTACTGTCGTTTTTAGTAACTTGTTATATAATTACAGTAATTTGATCAGTCTCACGTTTCTGTAGATCTATTAGTAGATCTGATTCTCACACATTTCCAGTATCAACAGAATAATAAAACAAAGCACAAACCTTTGCTTAGTTCGAAATTAAACAACAATAAAGCTATAGGCCATAGACACCTTTTCTTCCTATTACCCTTACCTTCAAGGGTATCCAGTTCTTTACACCCACCATACCATTTTGTTTAGTGGGTCTGGCCGTTTTGAAAACTAAGTAGCTTTAGTAACACGGTTACGTTCCATTATTTGGTTGTGTACTTCTGCCTACAGATTGAAAAGTAGTTTCATATTTCGGTATGGGTCTTCATTCAATTCCTAAAATAGGTTTTACATTTTGTTACGGTTACAGTTCTGGTTTGAAACATCTTTTCGGGTTTCATTTCGAAGGGACATTTACTGCATTGTAATTAAGCTTTATTTGTATATTTTTTTCTTAGATTGGAGAGAAAATACGTATCGAATATACTCCATATGTGTTCTTCTTATATCCAGCATGGAAGACAATGACTATGTGAAAAGACTAACTCAAAAATAATTGTATAAGGGCAAGGTATCTTTAGATGAAATAACGACCTGGTAAGACATTCAGTAAGTCGATTAATGCATGTGGCTTAGGACTTTTAGGTATTCCTTGAGTGAAGCCTATGTTCAGGTGATGAAGGTATTTTTGTATTAGATTATAGCTAAATATTTAGTTCTTAACTCCATTGAGGTTCAATGTAAATAAATTGAAGACATCTTTGGGTAAGCTGTGTTTATTTCCATAATTAAAAAGGTATATTACAAAAATTGAGCAGTTAGTTCTGGGGGAAAGCTTTCAAGTAACTTTGTAATATTAAGATTTTGGAAGGTAATTCATAAACTTTCCTTATTTAGAATGTTTTTTTTTTAAATTTTACTTTTTAATATTTGATGTAGCTTACTATAAATAATATAAGAGTTAAAAAACATTAAAAAATTATTAATCATGAGCTATCATAATCTCATTAAGAATACTAGGTCATAGTCACGAAATAAGTGTATTGTCAAAGTTTTATCGGATCTCATAATTAGACCGTGTTGTGAAAAAATGATTCAACCCACAAACTGGCTAAAATAATGATGCAGAGTTTCTTTCTTCAGTTTATTTCCAAATATAAAAGATTTCTGAAAAATAATAAGTAATCCCAAATCCTCTTGAAAATCATATACTAAAGTAAATATAATATGTTAAAGAGCTTCTGCTGCAATAAAATATCATTTGTCTTTCATATCCTAATCATTACTTTATTTTTTTTGTGACATTTCCTTGCTCGCTCTCAAATGAGAGGCTGTAACGTAAACTTTAAACTTCTCAAAAGTTCAAATACTTTATTAATTTATTTATGCTTTATTGCTACTGCTACTCCTTTAACTTAGGGTTACCGAGAAATCATCATATCACCATGCATAAATATGACATACAATTGCTGCAGTTATATTAGTAGTATAGTTGTATATCAGCGTAAAATAGCAACTTAATGCTGCTTTGTTTCATTTTGTGAGTGTAGAGAACCGTAGACCCTTCTTACTGGAATCGAAGCATTCCATCTTAGTCCTCACGGGTGACAACGCATCAGCATTTTATTCTTAATCGAGGTTAGATATAGATCTCAATGGGCTACAGCAAGCATTACAATCAGGTGGACTGTGTGCTCGTTTGTCACCCAATCCTATAAAAAATCTGAGAATAGTGTGTAAAAGTGGCGATTACAATAAAAACAATAGACTTATATTCATAATATCGATTAATTAAATCTTCTCTCCAATGGGAGACATTTCGAATCATATAGTGCCTCTTCAAAATTATCGGATTCAAAATGTTGCGGTTTATAAAAATTTTGTTTTCTATTATTGAATAAATGCCATAGCCCATAGACATCTATCCTTGATGATGGATCAAAATGCAGATCCTTTGATCTCTAAAGGCTAAGATAGATTGTCTTGTTCCAGTTAAAAGGGTTTTTAAGAGTCTTATAATTTTCAGAATTTTCTCATTGCATGTAATTTTCCTCTACATTTAACAATTTTACATCCTACTCGTCCTTTTCCAATCCCGCATTAAAGGAAAAACTTTCAATCACTTATTGCAGCGAAGGCAGAACAAGTTTTTCCTTTGACTTTTTAGAATATAAAAGAAAAAATGTATTTAATATAACCTATATTGAAGAAAAGAAAAAATGTATTCAATATAGATTACAGGAATACTTATTGAAAGTCATTTAAACTTTACCACTGATTCAGAAGAAACCTCTGTTCTAGGAAGAACCTGCAAGAAACCCAGTGAACCTGTTTTTTAAAGCATAATTTACAATATAATATTTTATAAAATTACGAGTGAAAACATCTAGAAAAAGCATAGTAGCCATCAACTCATTTCCAGTGGTTATTATCAATCATATACTCTTTAGTTGTCTTTTAATTATTTATACAAATTCTTTCTTAATTCATTTTAATGCATGTCTTTTCATTTTGATTATATAGCTAAGCTTTGATTTCAACGTATTTAATTGATTTCTATGTCTTACATATGTAAAGAACAATTTTATAGTCTTAGCAATAACGTAAGTTATTTATTATATAAAATAGCGTTTATATAAATAAGAAAAATAATTTAGTGCAAAACTATTATTAATAACGTCCCCAAGCATTCCTGCAAACCGAGAGCAAAGTCAAGTACGTTAATAAATTCTATTAGCCCGACACTATTGCAACCAGCAATACTAAAATTGCTGGAACATTCTCACTGGTGTTCTTAGATAGCTAGTTAAGTAACTTTAATTGGTATTATTTTTTCTGAGTAAGGGCTTTAAAATCCGGAAAAGTATTTTACGTGGGAGCAATTAAGAATCTTTATTATATACAATAGTTAATGTGTCTGTTATAGTGTAACATCTGAACGTGTTTACCAATTGGTGTCATACCTATTTTGTACGTAGTAGAGTTTTAACACGACTGAGTCAATTCGACCGGGGAAGGACCACGCTCTCACAGAATACCAGCGTAAAATAGCAGCTTAATACTGCTGCATTTCGTATGGTGAGTGTAGAGGTCCGTAGAACCATTTTTACCGGAAACGAGGCATTTCATTTGTCCTCATGGCTGACAACCCATTCTGCGTTTTGATTTTATCTTGATCGAGGATAAATGTTGATGTCTATGCCACAGCATCCATTTACCATCAAGTTGAATATGTTCTCGTTTGTCACCCTTATTCTATTACAAAAACCTACATAATAAAGAGAAAATTTCAGTGATCTGGCAAGAGTTACTTATCAGTTCATGATTTATTAATTTCTGCCTGGGATATATTTACCAGAGAACAAAATAAAATAAGATCTTGCCCCTAATAATTAAACGAGGATTTTAGGGTTAACAAAGGAAAACATTAGGAATACAACAATAGGATTTTTTTTGTATCTAAAAATAAACTATTTAATATTTTTTTTAGAATAAATGTGACAAACAAGCACACAGTCCTCTACCTGATGGTAAGTGGATGTTGTGGCCCATTGACATCAACATTTATTCTTAATTAAGAATCTAAACGCAGATACGTTGCCACCCCTGAGAACTAAGATGGAATGCCTCGTTTTCAGTAAAGAAGGGTCTATTTGGTTTATTATTGGTGGAGCCACGTGTTTAAGGCTGCCGAAAATCTAGTTCCCCGGTCAAACCTCAAACCTATTACGCGAGATATTAACTAAAGTGGACTGTATATGCGATTGCTTCTACGCTTACGTTAAAAGCGACTACTATAGCATGCGGTACAATGCACTCGCTCTTCCCTAAACTAAACTATTACTTGTCGAATCGATGAAAGGAATCCCGCTTGACTAGGAAAAAAAACACAGATTGGAGCGGGTTAAATTATTAGCAAGCAGGTATAATTAAGGAGTATTGACTCACCGGGGGTTTCTTCTTCCTGTCGATCACTATAGCGGCGACTTCCGGAACACTCCGGAGAGAGGCGGTGCGCGACGATATCTCACACGAGGTGAGGCGGGTTCCTGGAGCTCGACTGCTTCCAGGCCAAAGCGGTTTCCACTAGTGAGGTGTTTCCAAACGAGCGCGCGGGAAGAGGAGGTTGTAGTTCAACGACGACTGCGGCGGGAGAAGAGAGCGCGCGTCGGTCGCGCGTGTCTTATATATCCTCGGGTCCGATGATTACGCGATGTTCTAGAATCATCTTCTTTCCCCTCCCACTCCACCACCCCGATGTGTCGATAGGAGGGTATGAATGATATTGTTTCGGAAGGGAATAATGATTCGACAAGTTCCTACCGTCAAAAATAAAAAAAACGCGAATGGTTTTCCGCGCAACCATCTCCCCCCGCCCTTGAAGGATTTCCTTCAAAAAAATAACTAAACAACTAGAGCTAAGATCGACTAACAAATAACTAACTAACGCTAAGATTACCTAAATTAAACTACAATTTCAGTCTAAAAGCTAATTTAAATTATGGAAGAGGCAAGGGGCACAAACGGATAACCGGACGTAGGTAAGACCCAACCGTGGTCTTAACGCGAGCTATCCTAATTACTCCGTCGGAACCGGGAAAGACCTCCTCGACGATTCCTAACGGCCAGTGGAGAGGCGGCGTATTCTCCTTAGTGAGCACAACTACGGTTCCTACAGCTAAAGGCTCTGTCGCTGTGTTCCATTTTTGCCGAGACTGCAAAGTATGCAAGTATTCCATCCTCCATCGTTTCCAAAACGATTGCACTAACCGATCTAATAATTTGTGGCGTGTGGAAATGTTAAGTCTGTTCTCATCCATATCCGCGGCGGGCAGATACCTTAGAGGCGTTAAAGTCAAAAAATGTGCTGGAGTTAGAGCCAGCGGTTCCGAGGGGTCACTAGATAACGTCCGACAAAGTGGGCGGCTATTCATTACGCATTCAATTTGAGCGAGCACCGTACTTAGCTCTTCGAAGGACAAAATTTGATCTCCTATTACTCGGTATAAGTGGCTCTTTAGACTTTTAATATTAGTCTCCCAATTGCCCCCAAAATGACTCGCGGCTGGGACGTTCAGAGACCACTCAATGCGGTTCTCGGCTAGAATGTGAGCGAACTCCGAATTATAATACTTGCTAGCTAAGAGCTCATGTAGTTCTGATAGAATACGTTTTGCACCGACGTAGTTCGTACCGTTATCCGAATATAATCTACTTACAGGGCCTCTGCGCGATAGAAATCTTTTAAATGCGCCCATAAAGCCTGCTGTGCTTAGATCACCAACGAGTTCTATATGCACTGCTCGAGTAGTTAGACATACGAAAATGCAGACGTAAGCCTTTGTGGATCTTATACCACGCCCGCGAGTGAGCGTGACCTTAAACGGACCAGCAAAATCAGACCCGGTGTGCGTGAAGGGCTTTACCGATTGTATCACTCTACAAGATCTAAGTTCCGCCATTTCCGGAAATGACGGCTTGGGGCGTGCCCGAAAGCAAGCTATACATCTGTGCACCCGATTGCGTATTAAACTACGTGCAGAAAGAATCCAATAATTCTGGCGCAAGATCGACATCAATAAATCGGGGCCAGCGTGCGAGTTCAATTTATGATGATAATCGACTAATAAGTTCATGATATGGTCTTTACGCGGTAAAACTATAGGGTGCCGTTGGTCGAAACTCAACTGCGAGTTGGACAAGCGTCCACCTACCCTTACAATCCCATCCTGTAAAAATGGCTTAAGGCGTTGAAAGGCGCGACTACAAGCTCTATTCGATTGTAATCTTGTAATTTCTTCAGAGAAGTGTGCACGTTGAAGTTCACGTAATACTAGCGACTCGGCATAGTTGTAATCGGATGCTAAGACATACGAACGTCGCGGTAAAAGCTTCGCGAATCGACAAACGTAAATTACGCTACGCAATAATTTCGACCAAGAGGACAAGCGGTTCGCCAGAGCAATGATTGGAGAAACCTCGCTCGAAACGTTCGCCACTAGAGCGTGTCTCTTCTCTTCCGGCGGTTGTGACACTGACGAAGGTTCGAAATCGGTTATTGGCCATTGTGAGGGATCCAAGTGAACCCAAGAAGGTCCATGGAACCAAAGCGGGTGGTCCATTATTTGCATCGGGGTGAGTCCCCGGGATAGACAATCGGCAGGGTTTTCCTTACCGGACACGTGATAAAAGTTCCGCGTTTCTAACTCGTCTTGGATCTTGGCCACTCGGTTCGCGACAAACGTATCCCAACGGTGGGGTGAAGAATGAACCCAACATAAGGCGACGGTGGAGTCGGAAAAGGCAAATATTCTTTCTATGTGAACTCTATCCCTACATGCGCCGATAACTGTGGTAATAAGCTTGGTGAGTACTAATATTGCGCAAAGCTCTAAGCGCGCCAGAGAGACAACCTTGCGGGGGGAGACTCTCGACTTAGAACTAATGAGGCTAATCGAATTTCTACCATTATTCTGGACATGGAAATATACAACGCCCCCGTAAGCCTTCTCGCTGGCGTCTGCAAATCCAACAACCGTTATGCTGCTATTTCTATCGACATTTATATGACGCGGTATTTTAATTTCTCTTAGTAAAGGAAGTTCCTCTCTAAAGCGCTGCCACAATGTGACACTTTAAGCCTATCACACCTGTATCTAACGATATTAATGTTAATTAATAATATTAATCCATTACAAAATAATACAAAGTTCCCGTAAAGTTAAAATGATTTGATTTCGTCTTACATTCTCGGGAGACACTACAATGCGATTACGTAGTTCGATATTCATCGAGCCATGATTCACTTTGGACATGAAAAATGTACGCGTTGGACAGTGATATATTGAGATTGAGAGAGTTAATGCCCTTTGATGAAGCACGTGAAATGTAATACAAAATTTTATTTCTTCATAATTTAAGAGGGATATATGTTATTCGATCTTTCTTTACTGCATTAACCATTAGCTAATAAAAAATACAACGTTATTATGTAAACAACAATTTAATCGCATCAAATAAAATTAGTTTCAATATTCTCATTATTGAGAAATGTGATATGAAAGTGACACAAAACGTTCACACTGTTCACGTAATGTTTAATTAAAGCATAAACGTAAAAACATAGGAATGTACATATTTTAACAGTAATATTTTTTTAAAACAATAGAAACGGATTCTACAAACTTCAAACTTAGATTAATGTCGAATAGATTTTAAAATATTGTATCTCTTACTTGTAAATGAAAATTTTATGAGAACAACAAAGAAAAAGCTAAGCGTGGCAACGATGGAAAATATTCTCCTATTGAGGTATTCTATGGCGAAGGCCAATCTATGATCAGCAGTGGAATTCAATAAGCTGTAACGGCAACAGTCATTGTAATTGTTAATGGTTTAATACGTCGTGATGTTGATGATGAGCCGTGATAGCTCAGATAGTTAGCGCTCTCTGTAAATTTCACAATACGCAAACAAACCGGGTTCAATTCCCACCGGCACCAATGAAATTGTTTATTGCAATTTAAGTGCTGATTTACCACGTGCTCGGCAGTAAAGGAAACCATCCTGAGGAAACCTGCATGTCTGAGAAATAAGAAAAAAATATTTCGAAGACATGTGAAGTTCGCCAACATGCATTAGGGCAGCGCGGCGGACTGTTTCTTGCCCTAAAACCCTCTCAGAAATGAGAGGAGGCCTGTACTAAGGAGTGGGACGTTTATAGAATGTAACTTTAACTTGAAGGGCGTGATGTTATAAGCCTTTTTAAATTGCACTGTAAGAACGTTTCTATTACGTTGTGTAAAAAAGTAATAGAAATTTGTTGGCTATCTACAAGTAACAGCAGCTTTTTTAGAACTACATAAGAGTTGACCATGAATTTATAAGGTGCTGTTGCCAATCTTAAAATCCTAAACCTTGATATTATTTCGTTACGGTGTTTAATCGTAACAGACAAATTTGAACATTGTAGTGATGAATAGGCGTTTTCGAAAGTTATCTCCCTGACTACAATGGATGATTGTGCAAGACGAAATACCACTACAAGTTTCAAATGGATTAGAAATGGACGAAGCAATTATAATTAAGCACAGTTTTGTTATAACTGCGAATTTATTTCGATTTATTTGATGTTGTATATGTATTATTTTTTTCCTGTTGAATCCTTAGAGGAAAGTAAGTACACAGAGCAAGGAATACAGTATTTGCTATATTGTATTGCTTACTCTGTGTTCTGTATATCTTTCGGTTTGAGGGAATTAACGATAGTTTTTTACTCTAAGTAAGTAAAAGATAATTATGTAATATTGATATAATTTTTACATTTTTTTAAAAGAATAAGAGTGACAAACGGGCATACTGTCCACCTGATGGTACATATGTGGGTGCTGTAAACCATAGATTATTAAATATCTATATCTATCCTCGACTAAATATCAAAATGCAGATAAAAAGGGTCTTCGGTTCTCTATGATCGACATATGAAACACAGTAGCTGTTATTTCACGCTAAAATTCTGTGAGATTGGGTTCGTTCCTCGGTCGAGCCGACGCAATCGTGCGACAACCATAATGTAGCTTCAGCTTGGCTTTACCATGTAAAACCTTAATTAAAATTATATATACACTATTATAAATACACTGCTTAAAAATCTATGTTATTAAATTGCTTATGGTGCTATTTGCATAATGTGTTCTTTATATTAAATTTATTTATGCTTTTCATGTTAAATGCAAATACGTGATAAATATCCACTAACAAAGTATTCATTTTTGGATGGATTGTATAGAAATTTTAAAATTTTTTTGTAAAATTATTGCTTTTAATACGTTTTAGTTTATAGAGTAATGACGTTTTTTAGTGTCAACATTTTTTAATGATATTTTTGTTAACTAAACAGATTTTCTAACTAGGTGTACCTGCAATACAATATTTTTTTTTTCTTTGCTTCTTTGTAAAAGATGTTAATTGTTAGTTATATATACCGGGAGAATTTCTAAAGAGGTTTTGGGCTTAACTGACTCGGGAAATTGCGACGTACATAGTCGACCGGCGATAATCAGTGTACGCGCAGGTACAACCTGCCGCGCGCGTCGTCATATATAAAAGTGCTTAAACGAAACGAAAAGTTATTTAAAATGCTAGGGATTAGAAACAATTTCACATACTTATACATACATAAACACTCACGTCTATCACGCATAGGGTTGGGGGCACACTACGGACTTCTATTTGGCACAATCCTGACACACCTCTATCGCGTCCTTTACATTCATAAACCTACTCTGGTCAATCTTCAATATATAGCCAATTTGGTCAATAAACTTACGTCTTAGGCGTCCCTTCCCGACTCTGCCGTTCACTACTGCAACATAGATATCATACTTTCCTCATGCATACATGACCAAACAAACGAAACATTTCTTTATTAATGCTGGTCAAAACATTATCTTGAAAACCACACTTTATTCCGATTGTTAAGTTTAAGTGTTTGGAAAATTTCAATGTGTATACCTCAATCCCTCACAATAACAAAGATAGAAAGAACGTAATACGTTGTACATAGAAGCAACACATATAAAAGACAAAAACTAAGACAAATAAAACATATTTTGCGTACTACGAATGGTAACGATGGAATAAAATAATTATGTACAATCAAATAAAACTTACGAACAAAATCAGAATATTATTTTTGAGCAATGTTACAATCTTAGCATACGTTGTAGTGTGACGTACCAAAATTTTTGAAAGGCTAAGGTTTCTCTATCAAAATCTTCCTGAAATATCTAGATCGCTTTTTCAAATATCTCTCTAAACATAAATTACATATCTGAATCTGACTAAATATCATAGAATGAAATTCACCAAAAATATAGATATTATCCTGCATGACTATCTGTGTATCATTATTCATTATTACAGCCCTTCAAGTAATGCCACAAAGCACGGTCCTGATCCACCAGCATCCATCGACTTCCTACATGTCTTACCAGGTCGTCACTCCACGAGGCTGTCACTCGAGAACCTTTTTTCACCATCGGTTATCGGTTCTTCGAGCTATATGGCCGGCCCTTTGCCACTTCAGCTTACTAATTCGTTGGACTATGTTGGTCACTCTGGTTCTACTGAGGATATGCTCATTTCTAAGTTTATCACGCAGAGAAACTCCGATCATAGCCCTCTCATAGCTCGCTGAGCGACCTTGAGCGTCCTCATACGGCCAGCAGTGAAGGACCACGTCTCAGATCCGTAAGTCATCATATCTGTGTAACTACTGTGTAATATCAATTTAACTGAAGTAAAGTATCTTGGAACACATGTAGATTCTAAGCTATTTTGAGACCATAAGCGTTGCGAGTGATGCGAGCGAGGTGGTATTATATAAGCATTAGCGTTCCGTGCACAGTCATTTTGTGTAAAGTTTATTATACTTGAAGTCAATAATTTATTTTACTTGTTTTATAGACGTTAATAAGTGGACAGCGCGTTGTTAAAAAATCTATAGCTTGGCGTAGACTACCTCGAACTTTCTCGTCTTAGTTTTTAATTGAAATCCATCCTGTGAAGCCATATAGAAACGCCACACTTTATATTTTATAAATTGGTAATTAAAGCTATCGCATTTGATAAGGAAAGTGTAAGTAATAGCCGAAAGAGAACATATTGGGTACGAGCACGTGGTCTGTCCTGATGTTGAGTTGTGATTAGCGGTTACGTATAAACGGAGACAGAATATCGGAGCGCGAAAATGGGAGAAAGAGAGAGAAGGACGAATGGTTGTCGAAGCGAAGCGCGGGCTCTTGCGCCTGCGCATTGAAGTACTTAAAAATGCAGAGCCTACGAGTCAGAAATACTGACCCGACGAGTGGTAAGCGAGATGGTAGTGGGCCACGCGCAGTTCTCTCGTCGCAGTTTCACAAAATTTTTAACGTCATCTGTTATAAGGCTTTCATTTTACTACTTTACTTCAAGTTGAGTTGAATTGAGTCGATATTGTGTGCGATGACACTTAACGTGAGCGGGTAGCGACACCTTGGCGAGTCGACAATAAAGCCAAACTTCTCCGCTTCGCGTTCGAAGTGTGTAAAATTTTATGAGATTGAAAACTAGCAGCTTCATTTTGATCGACATCAACAGGTAACTAAGCTAAGCTGATCGAGGTTATATAATATTCTGTGGCAATGCGTGCTAATATTTTTGAATAATTCACGTACGTTGCGTGGAAAATTATTACCGTTTCTTATATCTAATAATTGTCAATACTTGTTATTTACGTTGGTTTGTTTACTTGGAAAAATTCTTACTTTTCAACATTGCTACTAATAGTAAGCAAACTTTCTTTGAGTCGAATATAACCTTCTTCTTCAATATCGTAAATATTATTTACATATTTGCTTTTTGAACCACCAGTGTAACTCTTTTAGTGTTTTCGTATTTACAAACAAGGTGCATAAATTACATAAATTGATAAATACATTTTAATGGTTTTTACATAATAGCAATACGCACAAAATACAGTTCAGCTAAAGCAATGTTCGTTATACGTAACCCTAAATACCCATGAAAATGGACCGCAACTCACTCGAGTTAACTGTTTTGATTTATTAAACGCCTTTCTAATAAGTCATTAATACATCAAGCATCCATTCTCTATGTTGCCTTAAATTGTTTCTAGGTTATTTCAATCGAAAAGAAATAAATAGCAAATTAAGTAATGAAAAAGTAACATTTGTTTTTATTAATATACTTACAATAGAGATAAAAATAATTCAACACAGTATCGACGGTGAATAAGCAAAAATTGCCAAACGGCACTTTGGTCGTTTTTGAATTATATTATATAAATCATTGAAATCAGTTTTTTTGTGAGTCGATTGGTTTCATTTTCATGCTCCTACGATGAATTTAATTTCGCTCAGTAATTTTTAAAATTCGAGGGTTTTATAAGTTTTCGGCGACCAACAGACGAAAAATTTTGTCTTTTTTTTTAAATATTTCGTTTACGACAATTTTTAATCTAACGTATTTCTACTTAGTACATTTACCCTACTTTTGATATAAATTATTTAGGGTAGTAAGTTTTTCCTGAACTCACGAAAAACTAACAATTTATTTGGCTGTTTTTTTCTTATAAAACAATTTCTTTTTGCAGCCTCTGACTTTTTAACCTGTCCTTAATGTAAGTTATTTATCATTTAGATATTTTTACCAGGCCTGGTAAAAAATATCAAAATAACCGTCTATTAACAAAAAGACGTTGTTGAGTCGTATTTTTTCTTCCTGTAATTTTGTCGCTTAGATGAATGTGACCTGCCGTATTCTAAATTTTTGGCAGTGGCATTTGAGCTTTACAGTTGAGATTTACAGTTGAGCTTTTGGCATTGATCTTAAACTATCGTGTAACTAGGCTGTAATTTAATTATTGGAGTGGTCATTAGGAACAAAAAATTGAACTTGAATTCACTGCGCTGCAAGCTGGCGCTTGGTGAATAGGTGTGTCCGTGTTGAATGTCGATGACCCACCGCTTAGCGTGGAGAATCGGTAACTAATTAACTTATATGTTACCTATTCTTCTGTTGTTGTGATAACGTTTAAAATACTCTTAGTACTAACTTATATTTTAGAATAATTCAAAATGTTATAATTTTGATGATAACAACATTTTGTTTTTCTTTGCAGGACTCTTTACCCATACAAAATAAAGTCATATAATTTTTAAGAAAAGTTTATTTTGAAGTATTTCAAAGTTGCTTCCGGCCAGATTATTCCACCATTGATGCTGATTTTGTTGCTATTGTGGAACTTATTTATTTTCTGTTTATTTTCTTAATTCTTTTTAATTTCTTAAGAAATAGAACTTTTTACTCCATCATTTGAAGTGCCAATCGGAGATAGACCCAAGCTTTGTTTTGATCGCTCCTATAAAATTGTATCACGCCATAAGCAGAAGTTTTAGTTAGAGGAGTATTCGTTCGCCTTCCCTTGCGAATGCGTATATTCTGGTCTCATGCCAAGGCTGTCCAAGAGTTCTTCTTTCAGCCATCTCTTTCATCTCTCCACAGTAAGACCCACTATTGCCGCAAGTCCATGCCGCCAAGGAGAAAGTTGAGTCTGTTGGGCTCTCTATTTGCATCCAATTCGTCTCTTGGCGACGGGGGGAATACACCGCCAACCATTCGGCAGTGTAAATGCTCAGTGCGCAAGGCGCTTCTCTCCCAGTACGTCAACAATCGAGTGAGCCTGAAGTTTCTTCCTCATTTTGTGCTCAAAACATGTGCTCCCGAGTGAGCACCGGTCCCAAATCTACTCTTTTCCGGTACTGCTACTAGACGAATTGGATGCAAATAGAGAGCCCAACAGATCAACTTTCTCCTTGGCGGCATGGACTTGCGGCAATAGTGGGTCTTACTGTGGAGAGAGTGAAAGAGATGGCTGAAAGAAGAACTCTTGGACAGCCTTGGCATGAGACCAGAATATACGCATTCGCAAGGGAAGGCGAACGAATACTCCTCTAACTAAAACTTCTGCTTATGGCGTGATACAATTTTATAGGAGCGATCAAAACAAAGCTTGGGTCTATCTCCGATTGGCACTTCAAATGATGGAGTAAAAAGTTCTATTTCTTAAGAAATTAAAAAGAATTAAGAAAATAAACAGAAAATAAATAAGTTCCACAATAGCAACAAAATCAGCATCAATGGTGGAATAATCTGGCCGGAAGCAACTTTGAAATACTTCAAAATAAACTTTTCTTAAAATTATATGACTTTGTTTTGTATGGGTAAAGAGTCCTGCAAAGAAAAACAAAATGTTGTTATCATCAAAATTATAACATTTTGAATTATTCTAAAATATAAGTTAGTACTAAGAGTATTTTAAACGTTATCACAACAACAGAAGAATAGGTAACATATAAGTTAATTAGTTACCGATTCTCCACGCTAAGCGGTGGGTCATCGACATTCAACACGGACACACCTATTCCCAAGCGCCAGCTTGCAGCGCAGTGAATTCAAGTTCAATTTTTTGTTCCTAATGACCACTCCAATAATTAAATTACAGCCTAGTTACACGATAGTTTAAGATCAATGCAAAAAGCTCAACTGTAAATCTCAACTGTAAAGCTCAAATGCCACTGCCAAAAATTTAGAATACGGCAGGTCACATTCATCTAAGCGACAAAATTACAGGAAGAAAAAATACGACTCAACAACGTCTTTTTGTTAATAGACGGTTATTTTGATATTTTTTACCAGGCCTGGTAAAAATATCTAAATGATAAATAACTTACATTAAGGACAGGTTAAAAGTCAGAGGCTGCAAAAAAGAAATTGTTTTATAAGAAAAAAAACAGCCAAATAAATTGTTAGTTTTTCGTGAGTTCAGGAAAAACTTACTACCCTAAATAATTTATATCAAAAGTAGGGTAAATGTACTAAGTAGAAATACGTTAGATTAAAAATTGTCGTAAACGAAATATTTAAAAAAAGACAAAATTTTTCGTCTGTTGGTCGCCGAAAACTTATAAAACCCTCGAATTTTAAAAATTACTGAGCGAAATTAAATTCATCGTAGGAGCATGAAAATGAAACCAATCGACTCACAAAAAAACTGATTTCAATGATTTATATAATATAATTCAAAAACGACCAAAGTGCCGTTTGGCAATTTTTAGCTTATTCACCGTCGATACTGTGTTGAATTATTTTTATCTCTATTGTAAGTATATTAATAAAAACAAATGTTACTTTTTCATTACTTAATTTGCTATTTATTTCTTTTTCGATTGAAATAACCTAGAAACAATTTAAGGCAACATAGAGAATGGATGCTTGATGTAATAATGACTCATTAGAAAGGCGTTTAATAAATCAAAACAGTTAACTCGAGTGAGTTGCGGTCCATTTTCATGGGTATTTAGGGTTACGTATAACGAATATTGCTTTAGCTGAACTGTATTTTGTGCGTATTGCTATTATGTAAAAACCATTAAAATGTATTTATCAATTTATGTAATTTATGCACCTTGTTTGTAAATACGAAAACACTAAAAAGAGTTACACTGGTGGTTCAAAAAGCAAATATGTAAATAATATTTACGATATTGAAGAAGAAGGTTATATTCGACTCAAAGAAAGTTTGCTTACTATTAGTAGCAATGTTGAAAAGTAAGAATTTTTCCAAGTAAACAAACCAACGTAAATAACAAGTATTGACAATTATTAGATATAAGAAACGGTAATAATTTTCCACGCAACGTACGTGAATTATTCAAAAAATATTAGCACGCATTGCCACAGAATATTATATAACCTCGATCAGCTTAGCTTAGTTACCTGTTGATGTCGATCAAAATGAAGCTGCTAGTTTTCAATCTCATAAAATTTTACACACTTCGAACGCGAAGCGGAGAAGTTTGGCTTTATTGTCGACTCGCCAAGGTCTCGCTACCCGCTCACGTTGTCATCGCACACAATATCGACTCAATTCAACTCAACTTGAAGTAAAGTAGTAAAATGAAAGCCTTATAACAGATGACGTTAAAAATTTTGTGAAACTGCGACGAGAGAACTGCGCGTGGCCCACTACCATCTCGCTTACCACTCGTCGGGTCAGTATTTCTGACTCGTAGGCTCTGCATTTTTAAGTACTTCAATGCGCAGGCGCAAGAGCCCGCGCTTCGCTTCGACAACCATTCGTCCTTCTCTCTCTTTCTCCCATTTTCGCGCTCCGATATTCTGTCTCCGTTTATACGTAACCGCTAATCACAACTCAACATCAGGACAGACCACGTGCTCGTACCCAATATGTTCTCTTTCGGCTATTACTTACACTTTCCTTATCAAATGCGATAGCTTTAATTACCAATTTATAAAATATAAAGTGTGGCGTTTCTATATGGCTTCACAGGATGGATTTCAATTAAAAACTAAGACGAGAAAGTTCGAGGTAGTCTACGCCAAGCTATAGATTTTTTAACAACGCGCTGTCCACTTATTAACGTCTATAAAACAAGTAAAATAAATTATTGACTTCAAGTATAATAAACTTTACACAAAATGACTGTGCACGGAACGCTAATGCTTATATAATACCACCTCGCTCGCATCACTCGCAACGCTTATGGTCTCAAAATAGCTTAGAATCTACATGTGTTCCAAGATACTTTACTTCAGTTAAATTGATATTACACAGTAGTTACACAGATATGATGACTTATCTGAGACGTGGTCCTTCACTGCTGGCCGTATGAGGACGCTCAAAGTCGCTCAGCGAGCTATGAGAGGGGCTATGATCGGAGTTTCTCTGCGTGATAAACTTAGAAATGAGCATATCCTCAGTAGAACCAGAGTGACCAACATAGTCCAACGAATTAGTAAGCTGAAGTGGCAAAGGGCCGGCCATATAGCTCGAAGAACCGATAACCGATGGTGAAAAAAGGTTCTCGAGTGACAGCCTCGTGGAGTGACGACCTGGTAAGACATGTAGGAAGTCGATGGATGCTGGTGGATCAGGACCGTGCTTTGTGGCATTACTTGAAGGGCTGTAATAATGAATAATGATACACAGATAGTCATGCAAGATACGAGCTATATTTTTGGTGAATTTTATTCTATGATATTTAGTCAGATTCAGATATGTAATTTATGTTTAGAGATATTTGAAAAAAGCGATCTAGATATTTCAGGAAGATTTTGATAGAGAAACCTTAGCCTTTCAAAAATTTTGGTACGTCACACTACAACGTATGCTAAGATTGTAACATTGCTCAAAAATAATATTCTGATTTTGTTCGTAAGTTTTATTTGATTGTACATAATTATTTTATTCCATCGTTACCATTCGTAGTACGCAAAATATGTTTTATTTGTCTTAGTTTTTGTCTTTTATATGTGTTGCTTCTATGTACAACGTATTACGTTCTTTCTATCTTTGTTATTGTGAGGGATTGAGGTATACACATTGAAATTTTCCAAACACTTAAACTTAACAATCGGAATAAAGTGTGGTTTTCAAGATAATGTTTTGACCAGCATTAATAAAGAAATGTTTCGTTTGTTTGGTCATGTATGCATGAGGAAAGTATGATATCTATGTTGCAGTAGTGAACGGCAGAGTCGGGAAGGGACGCCTAAGACGTAAGTTTATTGACCAAATTGGCTATATATTGAAGATTGACCAGAGTAGGTATGTGAATGTAAAGGACGCGATAGAGGTGTGTCAGGATTGTGCGAAATAGAAGTCCGTAGTGTGCCCCAACCCTCTGCGTGATAGACGTGAGTGTTTATGTATGTATAAGTATGTGAAATTGTTTCTAATCCCTAGCATTTTAAATTTTCATTCATACTCACAAAAAAAACCGATTTCAATCATTGAAATCAGTTTTTTTGTGAGTCGATTGGTTTCATTTTCATGCTCCTACGATGAATTTAATTTCGCTCAGTAATTTTTAAAATTCGAGGGTTTTATAAGTTTTCGGCGACCAACAGACGAAAAATTTTGTCTTTTTTTTAAATATTTCGTTTACGACAATTTTTAATCTAACGTATTTCTACTTAGTACATTTACCCTACTTTTGATATAAATTATTTAGGGTAGTAAGTTTTTCCTGAACTCACGAAAAACTAACAATTTATTTGGCTGTTTTTTTTCTTATAAAACAATTTCTTTTTGCAGCCTCTGACTTTTTAACCTGTCCTTAATGTAAGTTATTTATCATTTAGATATTTTTACCAGGCCTGGTAAAAAATATCAAAATAACCGTCTATTAACAAAAAGACGTTGTTGAGTCGTATTTTTCTTCCTGTAATTTTGTCGCTTAGATGAATGTGACCTGCCGTATTCTAAATTTTTGGCAGTGGCATTTGAGCTTTACAGTTGAGATTTACAGTTGAGCTTTTGGCATTGATCTTAAACTATCGTGTAACTAGGCTGTAATTTAATTATTGGAGTGGTCATTAGGAACAAAAAATTGAACTTGAATTCACTGCGCTGCAAGCTGGCGCTTGGTGAATAGGTGTGTCCGTGTTGAATGTCGATGACCCACCGCTTAGCGTGGAGAATCGGTAACTAATTAACTTATATGTTACCTATTCTTCTGTTGTTGTGATAACGTTTAAAATACTCTTAGTACTAACTTATATTTTAGAATAATTCAAAATGTTATAATTTTGATGATAACAACATTTTGTTTTTCTTTGCAGGACTCTTTACCCATACAAAATAAAGTCATATAATTTTAAGAAAAGTTTATTTTGAAGTATTTCAAAGTTGCTTCCGGCCAGATTATTCCACCATTGATGCTGATTTTGTTGCTATTGTGGAACTTATTTATTTTCTGTTTATTTTCTTAATTCTTTTTAATTTCTTAAGAAATAGAACTTTTTACTCCATCATTTGAAGTGCCAATCGGAGATAGACCCAAGCTTTGTTTTGATCGCTCCTATAAAATTGTATCACGCCATAAGCAGAAGTTTTAGTTAGAGGAGTATTCGTTCGCCTTCCCTTGCGAATGCGTATATTCTGGTCTCATGCCAAGGCTGTCCAAGAGTTCTTCTTTCAGCCATCTCTTTCATCTCTCCACAGTAAGACCCACTATTGCCGCAAGTCCATGCCGCCAAGGAGAAAGTTGATCTGTTGGGCTCTCTATTTGCATCCAATTCGTCTCTTGGCGACGGGGGGAATACACCGCCAACCATTCGGCAGTGTAAATGCTCAGTGCGCAAGGCGCTTCTCTCCCAGTACGTCAACAATCGAGTGAGCCTGAAGTTTCTTCCTCATTTTGTGCTCAAAACATGTGCTCCCGAGTGAGCACCGGTCCCAAATCTACTCTTTTCCGGTACTGCTACTAGACGAATTGGATGCAAATAGAGAGCCCAACAGATCAACTTTCTCCTTGGCGGCATGGACTTGCGGCAATAGTGGGTCTTACTGTGGAGAGATGAAAGAGATGGCTGAAAGAAGAACTCTTGGACAGCCTTGGCATGAGACCAGAATATACGCATTCGCAAGGGAAGGCGAACGAATACTCCTCTAACTAAAACTTCTGCTTATGGCGTGATACAATTTTATAGGAGCGATCAAAACAAAGCTTGGGTCTATCTCCGATTGGCACTTCAAATGATGGAGTAAAAAGTTCTATTTCTTAAGAAATTAAAAAGAATTAAGAAAATAAACAGAAAATAAATAAGTTCCACAATAGCAACAAAATCAGCATCAATGGTGGAATAATCTGGCCAGAAGCAACTTTGAAATACTTCAAAATAAACTTTTCTTAAAATTATATGACTTTATTTTGTATGGGTAAAGAGTCCTGCAAAGAAAAACAAAATGTTGTTATCATCAAAATTATAACATTTTGAATTATTCTAAAATATAAGTTAGTACTAAGAGTATTTTAAACGTTATCACAACAACAGAAGAATAGGTAACATACAAGTTAATTAGTTACCGATTCTCCACGCTAAGCGGTGGGTCATCGACATTCAACACGGACACACCTATTCACCAAGCGCCAGCTTGCAGCGCAGTGAATTCAAGTTCAATTTTTTGTTCCTAATGACCACTCCAATAATTAAATTACAGCCTAGTTACACGATAGTTTAAGATCAATGCCAAAAGCTCAACTGTAAATCTCAACTGTAAAGCTCAAATGCCACTGCCAAAAATTTAGAATACGGCAGGTAGATTCATCTAAGCGACAAAATTACAGGAAGAAAAAATACGACTCAACAACGTCTTTTTGTTAATAGACGGTTATTTTGATATTTTTTACCAGGCCTGGTAAAAATATCTAAATGATAAATAACTTACATTAAGGACAGGTTAAAAAGTCAGAGGCTGCAAAAAAGAAATTGTTTTATAAGAAAAAAACAGCCAAATAAATTGTTAGTTTTTCGTGAGTTCAGGAAAAACTTACTACCCTAAATAATTTATATCAAAAGTAGGGTAAATGTACTAAGTAGAAATACGTTAGATTAAAAATTGTCGTAAACGAAATATTTAAAAAAAAAGACAAAATTTTTCGTCTGTTGGTCGCCGAAAACTTATAAAACCCTCGAATTTTAAAAATTACTGAGCGAAATTAAATTCATCGTAGGAGCATGAAAATGAAACCAATCGACTCACAAAAAAACTGATTTCAATGATTTATATAATATAATTCAAAAACGACCAAAGTGCCGTTTGGCAATTTTTGCTTATTCACCGTCGATACTGTGTTGAATTATTTTTATCTCTATTGTAAGTATATTAATAAAAACAAATGTTACTTTTTCATTACTTAATTTGCTATTTATTTCTTTTCGATTGAAATAACCTAGAAACAATTTAAGGCAACATAGAGAATGGATGCTTGATGTAATAATGACTCATTAGAAAGGCGTTTAATAAATCAAAACAGTTAACTCGAGTGAGTTGCGGTCCATTTTCATGGGTATTTAGGGTTACGTATAACGAACATTGCTTTAGCTGAACTGTATTTTGTGCGTATTGCTATTATGTAAAAACCATTAAAATGTATTTATCAATTTATGTAATTTATGCACCTTGTTTGTAAATACGAAAACACTAAAAAAGTTACACTGGTGGTTCAAAAAGCAAATATGTAATTAATATTTACGATATTGAAGAAGAAGGTTATATTCGACTCAAAGAAAGTTTGCTTACTATTAGTAGCAATGTTGAAAAGTAAGAATTTTTCCAAGTAAACAAACCAACGTAAATAACAAGTATTGACAATTATTAGATATAAGAAACGGTAATAATTTTCCACGCAACGTACGTGAATTATTCAAAAATATTAGCACGCATTGCCACAGAATATTATATAACCTCGATCAGCTTAGCTTAGTTACCTGTTGATGTCGATCAAAATGAAGCTGCTAGTTTTCAATCTCATAAAATTTTACACACTTCGAACGCGAAGCGGAGAAGTTTGGCTTTATTGTCGACTCGCCAAGGTGTCGCTACCCGCTCACGTTAAGTGTCATCGCACACAATTTCGACTCAATTCAACTCAACTTGAAGTAAAGTAGTAAAATGAAAGCCTTATAACAGATGACGTTAAAAATTTTGTGAAACTGCGACGAGAGAACTGCGCGTGGCCCACTACCATCTCGCTTACCACTCGTCGGGTCAGTATTTCTGACTCGTAGGCTCTGCATTTTTAAGTACTTCAATGCGCAGGCGCAAGAGCCCGCGCTTCGCTTCGACAACCATTCGTCCTTCTCTCTCTTTCTCCCATTTTCGCGCTCCGATATTCTGTCTCCGTTTATACGTAACCGCTAATCACAACTCAACATCAGGACAGACCACGTGCTCGTACCCAATATGTTCTCTTTCGGCTATTACTTACACTTTCCTTATCAAATGCGATAGCTTTAATTACCAATTTATAAAATATAAAGTGTGGCGTTTCTATATGGCTTCACAGGATGGATTTCAATTAAAAACTAAGACGAGAAAGTTCGAGGTAGTCTACGCCAAGCTATAGATTTTTTAACAACGCGCTGTCCACTTATTAACGTCTATAAAACAAGTAAAATAAATTATTGACTTCAAGTATAATAAACTTTACACAAAATGACTGTGCACGGAACGCTAGTGCTTATATAATACCACCTCGCTTGCATCACTCGCAACGCTTATGGTCTCAAAATAGCTTAGAATCTACATGTGTTCCAAGATACTTTACTTCAGTTAAATTGATATTACACAGTAGTTACACAGATATGATGACTTATCTGAGACGTGGTCCTTCACTGCTGGCCGTATGAGGACGCTCAAAGTCGCTCAGCGAGCTATGAGAGGGCTATGATCGGAGTTTCTCTGCGTGATAAACTTAGAAATGAGCATATCCTCAGTAGAACCAGAGTGACCAACATAGTCCAACGAATTAGTAAGCTGAAGTGGCAAAGGGCCGGCCATATAGCTCGAAGAACCGATAACCGATGGTGAAAAAAGGTTCTCGAGTGACAGCCTCGTGGAGTGACGACCTGGTAAGACATGTAGGAAGTCGATGGATGCTGGTGGATCAGGACCGTGCTTTGTGGCATTACTTGAAGGGCTGTAATAATGAATAATGATACACAGATAGTCATGCAAGATACGAGCTATATTTTTGGTGAATTTCATTCTATGATATTTAGTCAGATTCAGATATGTAATTTATGTTTAGAGAGATATTTGAAAAAGCGATCTAGATATTTCAGGAAGATTTTGATAGAGAAACCTTAGCCTTTCAAAAATTTTGGTACGTCACACTACAACGTATGCTAAGATTGTAACATTGCTCAAAAATAATATTCTGATTTTGTTCGTAAGTTTTATTTGATTGTACATAATTATTTTATTCCATCGTTACCATTCGTAGTACGCAAAATATGTTTTATTTGTCTTAGTTTTTGTCTTTTATATGTGTTGCTTCTATGTACAACGTATTACGTTCTTTCTATCTTTGTTATTGTGAGGGATTGAGGTATACACATTGAAATTTTCCAAACACTTAAACTTAACAATCGGAATAAAGTGTGGTTTTCAAGATAATGTTTTGACCAGCATTAATAAAGAAATGTTTCGTTTGTTTGGTCATGTATGCATGAGGAAAGAATGACATCTATGTTGCAGAAGTGAACGGCAGAGTCGGGAAGGGACGCCCAAGACGTAAGTTTATTGACCAAATTGGCTATATATTGAAGATTGGCCAGATGCAGTAGGTTTATGAATGTAAAGGACGCGATAGAGGTGTGTCAGGATTGTGCCAAATAGAAGTCCGTAGTGTGCCCCCAACCCTATGCGTGATAGACGTGAGTGTTTATGTATGTATAAGTATGTGAAATTGTTTCTAATCCCTAGCATTTTAAATAACTTTTCGTTTCGTTTAAGCACTTTTATATATGACGACGCGCGCGGCAGGTTGTACCTGCGCGTACACTGATTATCGCCGGTCGACTATGTACGTCGCAATTTCCCGAGTGAGTTAAGCCCAAAACCTCTTTAGAAATTCTCCCGGTATATATAACTAACAATTAACATCTTTTACAAAGAAGCAAAGAAAAAAAAAATATTGTATTGCAGGTACACCTAGTTAGAAAATCTGTTTAGTTAACAAAAATATCATTAAAAAATGTTGACACTAAAAAACGTCATTACTCTATAAACTAAAACGTATTAAAAGCAATAATTTTACATAAAAATTTTAAAATTTCTATACAATCCATCCAAAAATGAATACTTTGTTAGTGGATATTTATCACGTATTTGCAATTAACATGAAAAGCATAAATAAATTTAATATAAAGAATACATTATGCAAATAGCACCATAAGCAATTTAATAACATAGATTTTTAAGCAGTGTATTTATAATAGTGTATATATAATTTTAATTAAGGTTTTATGTGGTAAAGCCAAGCTGAAGCTACATTATGGTTGTCGCACGATTGCGTCGGCTCGACCGAGGAACGAACCCACTCTCACAGAATTTTAGCGTGAAATAACAGCTACTGTGTTTCATATGTCGATCATAGAGAACCGAAGACCCTTTTTATCTGCATTTTGATATTTAGTCGAGGATAGATATAGATATTTAATAATCTATGGTTTACAGCACCCACATATGTACCATCAGGTGGACAGTATGCCCGTTTGTCACGCTTATTCTTTTAAAAAAATGTAAAAATTATATCAATATTACATAATTATCTTTTACTTACTTAGAGTAAAAAACTATCGTTAATTCCCTCAAACCGAAAGATGTACAGAACACAGAGTAAGCAATACAATATAGCAAATATTGTATTCCTTGCTCTGTGTACTTACTTTCCTCTAAGGATTCAACTGGAAAATCTGCAGTAAAATAAATCGAAATAAATTCGCAGTTATAACAAAACTGTGCTTAATTATAATTGCTTCGTCCATTTGTAATCCATTTGAAACTTGTAATGGTATTTCGTCTTGCACAATCATCCATTGTAGTCAGGGAGATAACTTTCGAAAACGCCTATTCATCACTACAATGTTCAAATTTGTCTGTTACGATTAAACACCGTAACGAAATAATATCAAGGTTTAGGATTTTAAGATTGGCAACAGCACCTTATAAATTCATGGTCAACTCTTATGTAGTTCTAAAAAAGCTGCTGTTACTTGTAGATAGCCAACAAATTTCTATTACTTTTTTACACAACGTAATAGAAACGTTCTTACAGTGCAATTTAAAAAGGCTTATAACATAACGCCCTTCAAGTTAAGGTTACAGTCTATAAACGTCCCACTCCTTAGTACAGGCCTCCTCTCATTTCTGAGAGGGTTTTAGGGCAAGGAACAGTCCGCCGCGCTGCCCCAATGCGTGTTGGCGAACTTCACATGTCTTCGAAATATTTTTTTTCTTATTTCTCAGACATGCAGGTTTCCTCAGGATGGTTTCCTTTACTGCCGAGCACGTGGTAAATCAGCACTTAAATTGCAATAAACAATTTCATTGGTGCCGGTGGGAATTGAACCCGGTTTGTTTGCGTATTGTGAAATTTACAGAGAGCGCTAACTATCTGAGCTACCACGGCTCATCATCAACATCACGACGTATTAAACCATTAACAATTACAATTACTGTTGCCGTTACAGCTTATTGAATTCCACTGCTGATCATAGATTGGCCTTCGCCATAGAATACCTCAATAGGAGAATATTTTCCATCGTTGCCACGCTTAGCTTTTCTTTGTTGTTCTCATAAAATTTTCATTTACAAGTAAGAGATACAATATTTTAAAATCTATTCGACATTAATCTAAGTTTGAAGTTTGTAGAATCCGTTTCTATTGTTTTAAAAAAATATTACTGTTAAAATATGTACATTCCTATGTTTTTACGTTTATGCTTTAATTAAACATTACGTGAACAGTGTGAACGTTTTGTGTCACTTTCATATCACATTTCTCAATAATGAGAATATTGAAACTAATTTTATTTGATGCGATTAAATTGTTGTTTACATAATAATGTTGTATTTTTTTAACAGCTAATGGTTAATGCAGTAAAGAAAGATCGAATAACATATATCCCTCTTGAATTATGAAGAAATAAAATTTTGTATTACATTTCACGTGCTTCATCAAAGGGCATTAACTCTCTCAATCTCAATATATCACTGTCCAACGCGTACATTTTTCATGTCCAAAGTGAATCATGGCTCGATGAATATCGAACTACGTAATCGCATTGTAGTGTCTCCCGAGAATGTAAGACGAAATCAAATCATTTTAACTTTACGGGAACTTTGTATTATTTTGTAATGGATTAATATTATTAATTAACATTAATATTGTTAGATACAGGTGTGATAGGCTTAAAGTTACTATAAATAACAGGAAACATTTTCTTATACAACAAAGGGTGAAAAACGAGCAAAGTGATGATTTGCTATTTTAGAAAACTAAGATGTTATGTCTCTTTTCTAATAAAAAAGTTCAGCAATACTTATTTCTCAGTATATGACACAGATGTATTAAGGTGATATGACTAAACATAAAAATTGCGAAAGCATAGCTATAAGCAGTTTTAAAATACAATTTGTGTGTAATACAAAGAGCACGTGTCTGTGTGTGTGTGTGTGTGTGAGTGTGTGTGTGTGTGTGTGTGTGTGTGTGTGTGTGTGTGTGTGTGTGTGTTTTTTGTGTGTGTGTGTGTGTGTGTGTGTGTGTGTGTGTGTGTGTGTGTGTGTGTGTGTGTGTGTGTGTGTGTGTGTGTGTGTGTGTGTGTGTGTGTGTGTTTTAACCTTGCGTCCCGCGGCACGAGATTAATTTTCCATAAGGATAATCAGCCATTGTCCGGAGGTAAGATCAGGGCATAACTAACAAAACGAGCCCAAACTCAGCACACCTACTGCACGCCTTAGTGACACAGTCGTTTTGTACGGTATAGCCAGTCCAGCGTACTTGTATTTATAGAGGTCACTGTATCGTGTAGATTAGACAAATATCAATATTACACATTACGTTCATTATTTCTCCAGTAAAACTTTCCATAAAACTGACGAGTTTAAATTAATTAATATAAAATTATGTATGTAACATAAGAGTACCTATGTTATATCAGTTTAATTTTCCACCTATAATTTTTGAAATTCTGTTATTAAGTATGTTGAATTACCAAAAGCAAATTTTCTACTTTAGATAAAATAAATACACAAAAGAAGTTTGTGTGTATGCTGAAATAAAATTAGAATATTTGGGTATAGAGGGATATAAAGAAGCTTCTGTATTTGATGCAGCTGTATGTACAAATAGGTATTTTATGTATTCAGCAAGTTGCTTAATACTAAGTGGCTTATTTGGTAAGTCAGACATAGATCCTGGATTTATACCAGCTATAGTAGATAGACAATATAGGTGGTACATATATTTATGTGTAAAAATTAGCAATTACTTGTACCAGAAGCAAATAAAATTTTTGAATAATATATTACAGTATTTAAGTTTGCATAATAATATAGTGTAATGGTTATATCCTTGATGTTTTTGGACCATTCCCTGTGATAGTATTAGATGCTTCTATTATGATTAGGAAGCTGTGCTGTTAACTCTGCAGAAAATTTATTTTGTCAATTATTTTGTCATCTACGATCAGATACTTGATATTAAAATAATATCTTATTCTTCCACATGAACCAAGTGAAAATAAATGTGAGACAAATTTTACATATTCGAATATTGTTGATGTTAATCAATAATTACTGCTTCTGCATTTGATCAACTGGAGCTGATTAATTCTATATAATTTATAATAATTACTTTTTTATTTAACATACACGCAGAAATATCAAAATGCTGACTGTAATGAGGCAATATTGGTTATTGATATTGAAGGCAGTGTTATCTCATATTTCTTATTATTAAAAATATCCTTTTGAAAAAATAGAATGTATTGAACAAGTGATATTTTGAAAAGTTATCTTGTTTAATCCTCCATGCAAACTTGATAAAGCTACATCATAAGCCACTAAACAACTTTTTTTAATGTCAAAATAGCAATAAATCGATTAAAAATAAGTTCAGTAATCATTTATGTTTCTGACAATGTGTTTTTTATATCATTTATATGTTCAATATGATTGTTATGTTAGATACGATTTCATGCGATAAAACGTCGTATTTTTGATTTTCAGACCCAAGTAGGACATACCTACGCGCTTTGAATTTAGGGCATGCAATAAGTACAGTACAGTTTTTTTCTTTCCTACGAGTACCATTTTACCTTTTTTTGTTGTTACTTATTTACAAATTAGTATTTAATCAAAGTGTTAAATAAAATGTTTTTCACTTTTCATTTCCAATGGGCGCGACGTTATTACTTATTACAGCATGATATTAATTATGAAAGGATTATTATGTACGATTTCAATTTGTATTATTAGCCTAGATCTCATATTTGGATTACATTCATTTCACAAACCGTTACAGCCTATTATAGTACACTGCTCCACATAGACGTCCTCAAAGATTGTCTCATAGAGGATATTTGTCATGGTTGCCACGCCAACCGCTGTTTTTATTTTGAGTTGTTATAAAGAAGACGGTGTTGACATCTCCCGGTTTGATTCCCTCTCTCGCTTCTTACGACACCCACGTAAGATATGGGAAATGGATGTTCTTACACGGCAAATTCACTGTGAAATTTATCGTTAGTTATTATAAAATGGTTAAATTAAAGCATTGTAATATTGTGATATTTAGATTCAATGGAATAAAAAAACTTTTTTTAATAATTTTACTGTTGTTACTCACGATTAAAGATCTGTTTGTTAAACAAATTATGAAGAAGTATTGTCATAATGTCACAAAATACAAGTTTTAAAGTGTTCTTTTGATATCTAAAAAAATGTATGTATCAAATATCCAAATATGAAGCAAATATCTAAGTGTAATATTATAAGGAGCAGGCGTATATTCAACATGGAATGCTATAATAAATGAATAAAAAAATGTAAAGTATTTACTATCCTACAGTTAACGTTCAAACATACAACAACAACAAAATCAGAAAATAACCTGATGTAACAAGCTATTATTTAAAAAAATGGAAAAAATCTTCTTCAACATGATCAGCTTGTCGAAATCAAAAGGATTGTTGTTGTTGTGAAGTTGTGGTTGTTGGAGGTTTTTGCTTAAGCGTGACGTGACTAGATAACAAAATGATCTAATAAGTCGTGAAGAAAGCCAATCAATGCGTTCTTTATTATATCACTTATACACATTAAAAGGAAAAGAAGATGAAATAAATGACATAGAAAGTACAATAGGTGGCCTATCGCTCTGGAAGCAATTTCTTCCGGAAATTTCTTTTAAAAAAGTGTAGAGAAATGAAGACCCTTTTTATTACAAACTAGGCATTCCTGCTTAGTCCTCAGTGGTGTCAATGCATCTGCACACAGTAGACATCGTCAGAATATCGAGAATAAATGAAGATGCCTGTGGGCCACATCATCTACATACCATAAGCTGAACTGTGTATTTCTTTGTCACCCTTATTCTGTAAAAAAACCACAAATAACTGATCAAGAGTCACCTTTATGACCAATAGATCAAAAAGGCGTTCATCTTTACTGCTGTGAATAAATGTTTACTCATATGTTTATATGTTTAGTAAGTAAAACTGTATGATGGAGAGAAGCGGATGAAGTGCGAGAAGTAACGGTATGGTAATACGTTAACTTTTATAATACTATCTAAAGTCAGTGAAACTGATTAGCGGAGAGCAGTGGTGAACGTAAAATATGCCTTTTCAAGCAAATTTACTTTCACATTCATAGTCCAGATTGTTTGATGAAAACTGTTGTCGCTGGCAAATATGCTGACTATTACTAATAGCAAGTACATATAATCCTGACGAAATGAAGACATAAATGAAGACGAAACTGTAAATTTAAATATTTTATCAGTTATTGTATTAAAATAATTATTACAATATTAAGAAATGCGTCAATGATAATAACCACAGCGAATGTGTTGATCCCCACCGAGCTGTTTCTGCGGTTATTTGTAGAAAAGTTAAATGTTCACCATGCTTGCTTGCAATATTTAGAATATAAGGTATTTGAAAAACGTTACACTGGGTTTGTTGTTGTTTTTTTTCTCAGGGTCGAAGTATTTTCCGAAATCAATAATCGAAATGTTTTTTCATAATATATTATGTAATATTTACTATATATATTTTATAATTTTTTCATTAACCATATGTATATATTCGTAGTATTAAATACTAAAAACAAGCAACGAAATCATCTTGTCTGCAGAAAACACGTACAAACTCTTTTCATACGTGACTTGTCCGCTCTCTTGCATTTTTAATGTCCGCATTGCGAACGGTTGCCAAATACGTGCAAACTCTCGTGGAAAAATAGCAATAAAGCCGAGCAATATTAGTAACATACCAGCCATTCTTCTGCAGGAACTGTAAATTTCCCCTTAATATATGAATATAATTTATAAGAATGCTTCAAATTCGACAGCATGCTGTTGGAAATAGCTACATAAGGAGGTTTCTCTTTGTGATAGAACACATGGCATGGATATTCGCTGTAGATCAACGGCACGGATACTGTAAAAAAGAACAATAAGCTAAAAACCCATGCAGAATAGGGTTCTGAAGTGGCAAACCCATAGTGTCAAAAGGATTTTATGACGTAGAATATTCGGTAGGCATATAAATTGTCATATAAACAGTTATACTACGTATATATAACTAGCATAACTCATAACTTGATGTTTACATTTATATTTTTTATTAATCGGAACAAGTTTAAGGCTGATTTATAGTTCATAAAAATGCTGATTGAAGAGAAGAAATTTAAGGTTGATAAATAAATCACTATTAACTCAGTTATTTTATCGTTAGACTACGATTGTTTGGTGTAGGATTATAGACAGTCCTGCGCTGTTAAAAGCACGAAAACCCTCACATCAACATTTTTGGAATTTAATTTTTTAGTAATTAAGTAATTTAGTAATTAATTGTGATAGAACACATGGAATGGATATTCGCTGTAGATCAACGGCACGGATACTGTAAAAAAGAACAATAAGCTAAAAACCCATGCAGAATAGGGTTCTGAAGTGGCAAACCCATAGTGTCAAAAAGGATTTTATGACGTAGAATATTCGGTAGGCATATAAATTGTCATATAAACAGTTATACTACGTATATATAATTAGCATAACTCATAACTTGATGTTTACATTTATATTTTTTATTAATCGGAACAAGTTTAAGGCTGATTTATAGTTCATAAAAATGCTGATTGAAGAGAAGAAATTTAAGGTTGATAAATAAATCACTATTAACTCAGTTATTTTATCGTTAGACTACGATTGTTTGGTGTAGGATTATAGACAGTCCTGCGCTGTTAAAAGCACGAAAACCCTCACATCAACATTTTTGGAATTTAAGAAACTCCGAATGTTTTGATTTGAAGTGTTAATCACTACAAAAAATTGTCTTAAATAAATAATATAAAATAATAATAAAATATTCGGGAAATTACGACACACCTTCTCGTCAGGTATACCTCAAACTCTGAAAACTAGATACAACCAGTGCGTGTTGCCAGTGATGACTTACGGATCTGAGACGTGGTACTTCACTGCTGGCCGTATGAGGACGCTCAAGGTCGCTCAGCGAGCTATGGAGAGGGCTATGCTCGGAGTTTCTCCGCGTGATAAACTCAGAAATGAGCATTTCCGCAGAAAAACCAGAGTGACCGACATAGCCCAACGGATTAGTAAGCTGAAGTGGCAATGGGCCGGCCATATAGCTCCAAGAACCGATAACCGATGGGGAAGAAAGGTTCTCGAGTGGCAGCCTCGTATCTGTAGGCGTAGTGTAGGGCGACACCCCACTAGATGGAGTGACGACCTGGTAAGACATGCAGGAAGTCTATGGATGCACGTGGCTCAGGACCGTGCTTTGACGCATTACTTGGGGGAGGCCTATGTTCAGTAGTGAACTTGAGAAGGGCTGTAATGATGATGATGAAACTTAGCTGGACACGGTTAACGAGACTGTCGACAGGCTGTGGTCGAGATGCAACTCTATTTACATATACACTGATAGATACACCTCATTCACCAGTAATTCTGCTACTCTACAACCTTTTTTTTCTATTGGTTGTTGGTTCTTTGAATTATATATCCGACCAAAGACCACTCGAACTTCCTCAATCTGAACAGGAATTTTGTCGATTACTCTAGTTCTGAAAATTTTTTTGGAAATCCTTGAAGGATACCTATTTAAATTATTTTGTAATAAAATATTTTGTAATTTTCCCAGAGAGTGTTTCGGGTTAAGCCACTTAAAAAGCAGCAATGAAACATTTACAGACTGGTACTATTTTAATTTATTTTTAAAACGAAATTAGTTACTAAAAGGCTTCCCTTTTTAGGTAACCTTTTCAGAAAAGTAGTTTTAGCTTCTATCAAACGAAAAATTCATTCGCAGACGGTGCAACATTGTAAGTTTATTTGATTATCGGGTCTAACTTCGATGGTTCGAGAAAAATTTCGTTCATTTCGAATTTGAATTTGTTATACTTTTTACAGTACCTACGGTAGTATTTTCTGAATTTGCAATAACATTTCGTTTCACACTCTTAATAAATACTAGTTGATTTAAGATATAGGGCTTAATTTTCATCATCATTTATTTAAATGAACGAAAGGAAACGGCGGGGCTTAGTATGCCTAGCTTACAACCTTCTCACAGTAAATGAGTGCCGCCAATATATCAAAATCAAAATTGTCGAATGGAATTTCATAATTTCATTTTCAATATATTCCGCTACTTCCGCTGCGGTATTTTCACTATTTAAAATTTTGTTGTTACATTCTCTAATCTACCTTCATATTTTAAATTGTAAAATTTCGATGGTTGTCATTGGCTACCTAAATTATTATTCGCCTAAATTATTATTCGTTATATTGTTACCTAACGTATATATTAATGTGTAATTATCCTTTTGAAAATAATTAACTAAATTAACGTTAATGCAACGTGGTAACGTGTGTTGGAGTAAGAATATCCACTAGCTCTATTATCCCTTGGGTGTACGTGTCCCTTTGGTGACGAAAGGCAAGAGAGAATCAAACTAGAGAAAAATACTGCAGTTGTCAATTTCCCGCCAAGAATGGCAACTGTGCCAAATGTCCAACTTATGAGGAATACAATGTAGTGCCTATTTTCAGCAGTGGACTCTGAGAAATTGTAATTAATAAAAATGGAAATTAATGCTACGTTCGTAAACTTAAACCGTAACGAGGTGTTCAAGTGTTGGTTGAAACTTTGCCTCAAATTACGAATGCAGTACAGGCATAAATGAAGAAAAAATTTAAATATGAATATCTTCACATTTTAAAAATTTAGAATGCAGAAAATTAAAATACATGAATTCGGGCAATGTAGCTGGGAATTCTCAATCCTGAATCAAGAATCAAGAATCATTTATTTGCATAAAACACGGTAAATAAGTTGTTACATCAAATAAAAGATCAACATGTTTTGTCCTGTTAGGACGTGCAAATATTTAAGTATATATCAATTTAATTTAAATTAGTTATTATTTAAACAGTACAATTATTATTATTATTATAGTATTCATATTTAAAATCATAATTCATTACAAACAGATTGAATTGAATTAAATTGAATTAAAATTAGTTTTTATTTAAACAGTACAATTATTTTTATTATTATAGTAGTCATATTTAAAATCAAAATACATTACAAACATTATATTCATGGTCAAGAGAATTTATTTGTAATTAAAAAAACTCCTTAATATTATAGAAAGCCCTGTCCACCAACCACTTAAAAAGTTTGCCTTTAAACTTACTAAGAGGCAATGACTTTATGTCGCTAGGCAGTTTGTTAAACACCTTTATTGCCATCGAGTAACAGCTCTTATGAGAGGTTGCCTTCTTTCTAAATGGAAGAACTAGTTTATCCTTATACCTTCTATTAAAACTAACAACATCACTATTTTTTGTAAAAAACTGTTTATGTTTTTTGACCAAGACACCCAACTCGTAAATATAAATGCTAGGAAGTGTTAGAATTCTTAGGGTTGGAAAAAAGTTCTCTACAAGAATATAATGGAGCAACCCTGCAGATTGCCCTTACACACTTTTTTGAGCAATAAAAGCTTTGTTCACTGTAGATCCATTTCCCCAGAGTATTACGCCGTATCTCAAAACGGAATCTATATAGCCATGATGGGCGAGTAAAGCAATTTTTTGAGATGAGGTCCTTGACAATCTTCGCAATGGGTAAATGAACTTATTGATTTTTGTACATACTTCTATAATATGTCTTTGCCAAGTACAACCATCATCAATATGTATCCCCAAGAATTTTGTATTTTGAACCTCCTCTAGTTTTTGTCCATTTATATTAATGTCAATAGTTTCTTTATATTTCCTTAGGTTAAATTGTATTATTTTTGTTTTGCCTAAATTTACTTTGAGTCTATTCTTGTATAGCCAATCTGTGACACTTATAACAGCTGTCATTATTTTATCATTGTAATTGGATTTAGTGTCAGTACTTATTATATTATGATTGAAATGCCTTCAGCAAAAAGTACAGACTTGCAATTGATAAAGTCAGGTAGGTCATTAACGTAAAGCAAAAAGAGAAGAGGCCCCAGGACACTCCCTTGTGGTACTCCACTACGGTTGTGTTTATATTTGGATCTGTACGATATCATTACATTATTAACGTCTATATCATTTATTTCAACACACTATTCTCTACCGCTTAGATAAGATTTTATCCACTGTAATGTTGGGCCCCGAATGCCTATCAATTAAGATATCATGACACACTACATCGAAAGCTTTACTCATATCAAAAAATACTGCAGATACTAGGTGATCTTTGTCTACACAATTAATTATTTCGGTAACCAATGAATAGGCTGCTAATGTGGTCGATTTATTTCTTTGAATTCCATTTTGCTCTACTTTTAGAATGTCAAATTTTGTTAGATAATCGTATATTCTAGAATACATAGTTTTTTCAAAGATTTTAGACAGTATAGGTACTAAAGTAATTGGTCGATAATTATTTATGTCGCATTTATCATCCTTTTTATGTAGCGGTTTTACTATTAAAAACTTGAGAGCTGTTGGAAAGGATCCTTCTATAAACGATATGTTAACCAAATGTGACGGAATTGGCGATAATTCTTCAGCACAAATCTTAAGGATTCCAGTTGCTATGTTGTCGTAACCAACTGATAGTGTGTTTTTCAACGAAAGTATTACTTTTTTTATCTCATATTTATTTGAAGGACGCAAAAAATACTTTTCATATTATGTTTGTATTCTGATCGAGTCTATATTAAGTAATGGAAAATTTTGGTATCTAAAAGACATTGTTTTTGCTACATTACTTGATAATATGAGAATATTGTCTTTTTACAGCATTTGGTGACAAACGAGCACATAGATAACCACACTTATCTTCAATTAAGATTCAAAATGCAAATTCGTTGTCACCCCTGAGAACTAAGATGGAATGCCTCGCTTCCAGTAAAAAGGGTCTCCGTTTCTCTACACTCACCATAGAAAACACAGCAGCATTATGGTGAATACCAGTGTAAAAACGGCGTGAACTGCCCCGAGCGAGCCGATCTATTCGTTAATCTGTGAACCCTACAACTATAGTTTAGCTGCAGCGTGCCTCTACCACGAAAAGTTTTTACTGCACGTAATTTCCGGGGCAAGGGTGTTAAACATCGACCCTATCAGATGAAAAGTAGGTGGCTTAGGATCGTGAGCTTAAATAAAATATATGACGGTCATTTTCTAATATTCATGCCTGTGAATGAGTATTAACAAATATATGTTAGTCATCCCTACTGGTATCTAAAATCGTGAAGGATTGAACGGAAGTAAATTTGTAAAAGGGAAAAAAATTACTCCAATAAAATCTTCTTTTCCCTACCAACACGATATATGAACAAGTTAGGCCTTCCCTAATTAATCTGTATCACCAACGTTGCGACGTCAGTCTTGTCGAGGCCTTGTTGATATGGACATTGCATTATTTCAACATGAATTATTGGTTTTGATATCTCATCTATTACAATTATTTAAAAAAAAATACGCCTCACACATTTAGATGCGTAAAAATTATTTGTAGAATAATATTTATTTTTTAATAATTTTTTATACCAACGACTTCAAAAAAATTCGGCTGTGGTTTTTTAAATTATGTATTACCTCAGTACTTTTTTTAAGGGAACCAATTATGATAATTATTTGAAAGATAATATCTGAATATCTATATATGAATCAAATATTTTTTGGTATATCCTCTACATCACAGCGAACAGTCTGTACTGTCTCCGTGGCATCAAGGTCATTTAGAATTTTTATGGAGCTATTCATTCTCATAAAAGATATATATGCCAGTGTAACTAAGATCGCGTTTGAGAGGTATGTCACAGTTTTTAAGTTGCCAATAGACAATCAGTTCACAATTCATGATAAGTGAAAAAAAAAAGATTTCGGAGATATTAATTCACGAGGATTAAAGTTTGCAAAATGAAAGAATGAAAGTTATCAATTACGTTAGGTTGTATGTGTGTATGAATTTTAGATGAGTTGTTGGCAATAACATATAAGTATCGTGTATTATTTGTATGCAAAGTATGAAAATAAGTGTGTATAGTGTAACACTGAGGTTTGTGTGACAATGAAATTGTTTCAATAGACAAATAAATAAAAAATAATTAAACAATTCATGAAAACAAAATATACAGAGAACATAATGAACATTTGTAGATACAAGAAAAAAATTATTAATATTACGTTTTTATAGGAATATTCTACGGTTAACACTGAATCTAGTCATCGGTCCTGTTGGAGTTGTTGAATTTGTGCTTCAGATTTAATTTTTATTATACGAGAGTTTTCGTCTCTTCTCACATAAACTTTGCCATAAGCTGTCCAACAGAATTTATATTTCTTGGATCTGACGAGGTCTCGGGCGAGGAAGTGTAGTCGAGAGCCTTTTGCTGTGAGCTGCTCTGAAACAAAGACGGTAGTATCATATAACTGAGTTAATACTGACTTTTTATGAACCTTTAATAAATCAGCCTTAAACCTGTGCCGATTTATTAAAGAAATATAAATATAAACATCAAATTACAACGAGTGTGCTAAACATATGCGTAGTCCAGATGCGGTCTTGAATTATTTATATGATACCTTATGTGCGTAACGAATATTCTGCGTCATTGAATTGAAATATATTTGAAACTCATTAAATTACAAACATACGTTTTTGGTTACATGAACGTTACGTAAACAGTTCGTATAATATCGTAATAGCGGCGCCTGCCCGCAAAGGTAACTTATTCATGATTTCCGATACAAACTCTCTATTCTGGAAGTTCGTAAATATTTGTCTTTGGTTAATAAAATAGCTTAACTACTTGCTTAATGACGTTTAATGTAAGTTTGTTTGTAATTTAAGTTGTATAAAAAAGACTGGGAGGTACTTCACTTTTCATTATTTATTCATTTAAATAATTTTTTTTTTGTTTATGACACATCAATTTACGACTATCTACAGAAGCTAGTCAAGTGCACGGGACAGGATTGTGAAGCAAGAAAGTTTATGCAAGCATAGGTGCACTCTATATTCCCTAACTCTTATAGTCCGATGGAGTAGCAATCCAAAAAGATAGGATAGAGATCAGACCCAGGTCAAACGGATTTACGTGCTTTCCGAGCCACGGCGGTAAAACGATTCCTCACTCCAGGCTGCTACGGAAAATTCTTGACAAACAGCGGAATTATTGATTTTTGCTCGACTCAAGGTTTAAACCTAAGAACATGCGATCAGCAGCCGCACTTACGACCTCTAGGTCAACGAAGTAGATAGTAGAAAGAGAACCGTTAAACCGCTTTATATAATTTACATCTCTCTATCTATTGTGATTTCATTGCATTTCGTGGATCGGTATTCTGGTCACGTTTTCTATCGTGCTCATTTCCATATACTCGTAAATATGCGTAGACATTTGAAATAATCAAATCACTTCAAAACAGAATCGATCGCATAATATACTTCAAATTACAGTTTGCGGGGAGATTGCTACAGGATTGATATAAATGCTTTCAAAACCGTCATTATAATTTAATACGTACTACACACATTGAGTGTCATATTCAATGATATTATAATGTTTTATGTTTTTATTTATAAACTTTTAAATATTTCTTCTTCCTTTCCTTTATCAGTTCGTTTTAGTTTACTGTTGGAAATGCGCTTCCCCTATTATGGGACGAAATTTCTATTATCGCTTCCCTTCAGGCGCATTAGTGATCACAATACTAGATGTCTCGCACCGTTGCTTTTGCTTTCCATCACTGATCGGGATATATTCATTTATCACTAGGCGTTCTTAGGGTTTGTATACCATTTAAAATTATTTTTATTTTAAAGAATAAGGATGACAAACAAGTACACAGTCCAACTGATGGTTGGACGAGACAATAACGCTCGATTAAGAATCAAAATGCAGATGTTGATGCCTTAAGGACTAAGATGGAATGCCGTTTTCAGTAAAAAGATTCTCCGGTACTGAAAAAGATTCTCCGGTAACAAGATAGCATTTAATTGTTATTTTACGCTGGTATTCTGCAACAGCGTACGAGTAGTCCTACCCCGGTTGAGCCGATGCACTCGATCTAAGGTCATAATATAGCTGCAGCGTGGCTCATAACTGCGTTACTGTGTAAACTTTTTCAAGGAATGATTAAATTACATTTCAGTGTTCCACGAACAAAAGCGTACTTAATACAAGAATGGAAGAAAAATAAAACGAAATGCGTGTTTGAAACACAAATATCGGAACTACTTTTACGGATTTTATCGCATTTTATTTATTTTATTTTTAATACCCGACGTTTCGGGTGCTTTTCAGCACCCATGGTCACGGGGTACTGAGGTGACTGACGTCCCGATGTCAAAGTTACCCCGGAGTACCTTCAGCTTTTTAATTATTGTCTTTGGTCATTCAGCACGGGCCTTCATCCATTCCAGAATCGGCTTGATGTCCGGATCTTCCTGCTGTGCATGTCGTAGGTTGTCCTTCCACTCGTTGCTGAGGTGGTCAGTCCAAAGCATCCTCGCGGATACCACTTCCTTACTCTCTGCCTAGTACAATGTTTTCAATCTTCAGAACAAGGTCTTCTTGGCAATGCATCTGCGTCGCCATGAGATTTCCTGCTGCGATGTCTGATAGTAAAGTCGTATCTCGGCTGCTGCTGGGCGGTGATGTTAGCCGCACTTCCCTTCTGAGATCGTTCACCTTCCCTTTCAAGGGTTCGCTTAGGGCAGCTGGATCGAAGATGGCCCCTTTCCCCACAGCCATAGCACCTAGGGCTGTATCCTTTATTGTGGTCGCGAACCGTAACTGCTGCAACCTCCCTAGCGCGAGGGGTGTCATGTGTGACGTGCGTCAATCAAACACGGTGTTCTGGCCAGCACTCAATTTATTTTAATTTTACAATTATCATTAAATCCTTCTCCCTCAAATTTACAAATAGTTTCCTTCGCAAAGAATTTACTTATCAGACATAGGTACACAGTAATTATACTTAAGTAATAAAATCATTAAACACCAACATTAGTAATGTAAAAATTAAATACTGAAATAATCCTACATCTTCCTTCTTTTTTTTACACACACACCCAGTTGTTTCCATACCTTTATAAGATGAACCATGATGCACCAGTTTATGTTGTTTGTCCATATCTATTCGGTGGTTTCACTGACCTGCCGGATCGTGTAACATAATTATTATTAATAGTATTTTCTCTATATGTTGAGTACATATTTTGGTTTTTATAAGATACACTGGCATTAACGTTATCATATTCGAAGTTATATTTAGGAGTGTCATGTCTGTTTGGCGAATCTTTTATTATATGTTTCCTATTTCTAACTATTTTACTACCAGTATCTAATTCAATTTCATATGAGCGGTCTCTTACTTTTCTTGTAATAATCTCGGATATCCACTTTCGTTTATTTACGTCTAGTAACACTTATAAATTCTGCCCGACATTTAATTTTTGCAAATTTTTTGCATTGCGATCATAATACATCTTCTGTTTTAGTTGTTTTTCTTTTAATTTACTTAAAATACTTTTTTGTGTTTCAGGTTTTAAAATTTTTGTAGACATAGATAATATACTTCTCAATTTTCTACTCTGTAATAATTCCGCCGAAGAAGGCAAGTTTTCGTCTAAAAGAGTGTTTAAATATTCTAATAAAGCCAACCTATAATCCTGCCTTTCGGCGGTAGACTTCAGAATTATATTCTTTATTGTTTGAACGGTCCGTTCAATTTGACCGTTTGATTGGGCGTAACGCGGCGATGAAGTTATGTGTGTGAAATACCATTCTGATGAAAACTGTTTAAAATCACTCGATGTAAATTGTGGACCACAGTCAGTCATGACTATATAGGGTATACCCTGTCTACAAAATATATTTTTTAAAGATGTAATAACAGAAAATGAATGAGTTGGCTGCAATTTGACCAATTCAAAAAATTTGCTATAATAATCAATTAATAACTAATAATTTTGGACTTTAACTTGAAATAAATCTACTCCTATTTTTGCCCACGGTCTATCCGGTATTTCATGACATTGTAATTGTTTCTTTTGATTATTTCGTCTAAATGATAAGCATATTTGACAATTTAACACCATATTTTTAAGTCATTATTTAGCCCTGGCCAAAATAGAATTTCTCTCGCTCTTAGTTTGCATTTCTCGAGACCCATATGACCTATATGATATGAGATACTCTGTGGCAACCCAAGTGACAAGTTGTAAAATAATAGCTCCCAACAATTTAGCAAAATTAAATATTGTAATTTGATAATATCCACCTCAATTTTTAGTTACAGTTATTAAATAATACTTAATTATGTTGGTAAAATAAGTAAAAGTCATAAGTATTTTAAATAAATAGTGTTTTGTACTTCAACTAAAAGTGACAGCTGTAACGAACATCTTTTGAACTTTCTGTAAGTTATTGTAATTTTCTTGTTATCCATTTAATATTTTAAGATTTACCTTTTAAATTAGTGCAGCTTCGAATTTCAATTTGAATTATTTACCTGATAATTTAATTTGAGATCTGTAAGTAGACCCATAGATCTAGATATTAGCTTACTCTGTTTCTTCGGTTTTTTTTCTTTGTTTTCTTTTGCTATTTACACATAATAGTAAAATGAATACACGCAACGCCAAAACGCGCCAAATGGAGAACCAACTTCAAATGGCGCTTCTAGAAATTAAGGTGACAAAAGAGCAGTGTGAGCTGTTGCGTAAAGAAAGGGATGACAACGAAAAGGAAATAATAAATATAATTGCCAAAAATAGTCAACTAAAAAGTGATATGGTTAAGTTGCATAAAGACTACACAAATGTTTTAAAAGAAAGGGATCAGCTTCAGGAAACAGTCGATGAGTTTGACCGATGCAGTAAAGAATATGAGGAATCCCTCAGATTAATTGCTGCATTGCAGTTGCAGTTAAGTGAGGCTAATGAGCAGATTTTGCAATTAAAACAATACTTAGATGAATTGTAAGTGTCCCAAACTCAAAGACTGTTCAATGAGCTCATAGAATGTAAATCTTCAAAAACATTGCATCCCTCCACAACAATCGATTTGACTGGTGATGATTTTGTCATATCTAGAACAGCAGAAAGGATTACATTCAGTAGAAGAAAATTAAAGAAATACATAAAAATTAATAAATATGTTAGGAAAGTACAAAAGTTAATTAAAACAAAAATTAATACAAAAAATTATATAAATATATGTAAGGAAAAGCATGTATTAATTAATAAACTTAAATTATATGCAATTGAGGTGGAAAATATGAAAAACTGTTATGAGACTGAAATAGAGTGTCTCAATTCAGAAGTTTTGTCGCTTAAAAACTCCTTACAAATTATCTCTAATAAATATGCATCGGCTCAGGTTGAGATAAAAGAACACATATTGGCCATGAATGATCTGGTAAAGTCATGTAAATACAATGAGGAGCGCTTTGACTCCTTAATAAAACATCAGAGTGAGAATCAACGCTCCATACCATGTTCATCGGGGACAATATGTGTAAATAGCAATGACTCCTTATTTTCACCAACACTCTATAAAGGTGTCATAACACAGAATAAAAACTTAAAAAGTAGTTTAAATATTAAAAAACGTAAAGTTATTATGTATTGTGATGACATAGGTAAAAATTTGGGCATGATGTTAAATAACCATTTAAAAGGACAATTGATTAGTAATTATTGTATGCCTGGAGCGTCCTTTAGTCATATAATGAATAAAGTTTTAACCAGTAAGTTTTCTCCTAATAGCACATTAATAATTCTTGTTGGGAGAAGAGGCATGTAAACAAAAATCAGTTATTATACAAATTAATTACCTCAATACTTTAAATGTACATAAAATTATCTTGTTTACATTGCCTTACATACAGGGTTGGCCACAGGAGAATAAAATAAGATATGATTTAAATTTATTAATGAATAATTTATCATGTAACAATAATTTAAATTTGACATTTAATTGTAACAATTATACCAATAGAATTAATTTAATAGATATTAATAATTTAATTAAGAAATTTTTGACTACAGATAGGTATTACCTATCCAAATATAATTTAAGACAGATAGCAAATGTGCTATCTTTTTATTTATATATTAACTCAGCCAAAGACTTGGCTACGCAGACATCTGCTCCTATTGAGCAGCATAATGATCTGACATGTAATTTGGAATCCGTTCCAAGTAATTTAAAATAGAAAATGAGCCAATAGTGGTAATCGCTAGCAAATATAAAATTTTAAATAATTTAGAATGTAGCTTACAAATCCTTCATAGTTGCAATTGTATAACTCCACAAAATAATAATAAAAATTGTTTACACCTGGTGCATCAGAATATACAAGGCATGATAGGCAAAGAGCTAGAAGTTGAATTGTTTTTAAATAGCAACAATATTCATATTTTATGTATTACTGAACATTGGTTAAAAGCTCATAATTTAATGTTTAACTTTAGTAACCACCAGGTGCTCAGTTCTTTCAATAGAGAAACGATTTTAAGAGGTGGCTCCTTAATTTTAGCTAGTAAATTATTATCATATAAAGAACGTAAAGATATTGTGAGCCTCTTCGTTGAGAGAACTGTAGAAATGGCATGTGTTGAGTTTGAGCACCTCATTGTTGTGAGCGTTTACAGATCCCCATGTTCTTTATATGATACTTTTGAAAAAATTATGGAGGAAGTTTTCGCTAAGCTTAATAAACAGAATAAATCTGTTGTAATATGTGGAGACTTTAATATCAATATCGTAGAAGTTTCCTCCATTAATATTAAATTTAGATCATTGTTTAAATCTTTTGGTCTTTTTAATTTATTTTGGAGCCAACACGTATTGCTGAATCTAGTGCAACATGTATAGATAACATTTTTACAAATGTTAAGCCGTTCAATAAATGTATAATTCAAAAATTGAGCTCTGATCACTGTGGACAATTTGTTTCATTACCTTATGTTCACAAAAAGCAAGTAGATAAAAAAGTAGTGTTTGTTCCAGTAAATGCATATCGCTTGGAGAAGTTTAGAAGTAACATAGTAAAAAAACTTCCATTACTTTCATACCAAAATAATCCAAATTTTTTGTATGCAACATTATTTAAGCTTATTTGCAAAGAATTTAATAATACTTTTACTTCTAAAACATTCTCCTTGAATAATCGTAAAGCATTTAATGAATGGGCGACAGTAGGAGTCCATAAGAGTAGACAAAGGTTATATGAACTTTACAATGAAAGGTCATATAATCCCAGCGTCGAATTTAGGGAATATGTAAAAAAATATTCCAAAATATTTAAAAGAGTGTGCTCCTTCGCCAAGTCATTGTATTTAAGCAACAAAATAAAGACTGCTTCTAATAAAATTAAAATGACATGGAGTATAATTAATAGTTAAACTGGTAAGGTCAACTCTCGCAATTCAAACTGCCAGTTAAGTTTTAACAATAAATTAACTAAATCAGATCAGGACGTTGCAATGGTTTTTGAGAAATATTTTACTGATATTCCGATCTTAACCACTAAGTCACTGAATTCTTCTCCTACCGTCGCCGAATCATTATTTAAACAAAATGTAAATGTGTGTACAAAGAATTTTACATTTCATAAAGTTTCATCAAAAGATATTGTAAAATATTTTAAGACTATTGATATTAAGAGAACCGCCGATCTGTGGAGGATTTATGTTAAAGTTATTGCGTCTATAATAGATACAATCGCACCTCAACTATCTATTATTTTTAATACTAGTATCAAATCTGGTGTGTTTCCTGATTTATTGAAGCATAGTAAAGTAACACCTTTATTTAAATCTGGCAGTACAATGGACCCCGCAAATTGTAGTCCTATTTCTTTACTGCCAACACATAGTAAAATTTTTGAAAAAATTATTCTTGATCAATTGTTAATTTTTTTAATGCAAATAAATAACTTCATAAAAATCAATTTGGTTTCACAAGGGGTCGCTCGACAACTGATGCTGGTGTTGAGCTGATTAAATATATATTTAATGCATGGGAGAATTCACAGGATGCTTTGGGTGTGTTCTGTGACCTATCCAAAGCCTTCGATTGTGTTCACCATGAAACATTAATCAGGAAACTTCAGCACTACGGTGTAAGAAATGATGTTCTTAAATTAATTATTTCATATTTAAGTGACAGAACACAAAAATTTGTTATTAATAGTATGAGTTCTTCCGGGTCGATTGTACAAATGGGCGTTCCTCAGGGCTCAATTCTCGGCCCCTTTCTGTTTCTTGTATATATTAATGACTTACCTTACATAGTAGGGGATAACCATGATATAGTATTATTTGCTGATGATACTTCATTAATTTTCAAATTAAAACGACAGTTATTAAATTACGACGAAGTAAATAATGCTATAGCTAAGTTAGTCAATTGGTTTAATGTTAATAATTTGTATTTGAATGGAACTAAAACTAAATGTATGAAATTCGTAACTCCTAATGTTAAACATGTCAATACTAATGTAATTTTAAATGGGGAGGAACTGAGTCTTGTTGATACCACCATTTTTCTTGGAATCACACTGGACGCAAAGCTTCAATGGCTCCCCCATATATCAAAACTAGCTAGTAGACTTAGTTCTGCAGCATATGCTGTAAAAAAGATTAGAACTCTTACCAGTGTTGAAACAGCTAGAATAGTTTACTTTAGTTATTTCCTTAGCATTATGTCGTATGGTATTTTGCTATGGGGACACGCGACTGACACTGAAATTATATTTATTTTACAGAAGAGGGCCATTAGAGCATTATATAATTTAAAACCAAAAGAGTCACTGAGACAAAAATTTAAGGAAATTAATATATTAACTCTGGCCTCAGTAATTCATTCTTGGGGCGATGTATACGCTTCTACAACAAAATCCCAGAAAATATACAAAATTTGTCATACACAAAGTTCAAAAATGTTATTAAACTAAGTTTGTATAAAAAGGGTTATTATAATATTAAGGAATTTATAGATGATAATAACCCCTGGGAAGGGTGATCGCTACCAAGCTATTTCTAATTTGTCTTGTGTTGTTGATTGTAAACATGATTGTAAGCTATTATTAAAAAAATAGTCCCGCTGGGTTTCTTGCTGGTTCTTCCCAGGACAGAAGTTTTTTTGCGAACCAGTGGTAAATTAAAAAAGTGACTTTCAATAAGTATTTTTATAATCTACATTAAATAAAAATGTTTCTATTTCTATTTCTATTTCTATATGAAGTTTGTTCAAAAATTCTTTTCTTAATATTTCAGGAACAATAATTCTCTCATTATACCAAACTAACACATGTGCAAAAGATAAATCCTCTTTATAGTTCCAATACGGTTTAACTATATCATCCACTTCTCCTTTGACACTTGGCCAACCTTTTAGCACATACTTCTTTAATTTTATTAATTCTGTAATGTCGTCTGTATTGTCGTCGGTGACTCTTGAGACGGCCTATCGTTGCACCGCACACACCTCATCATGCAGCGAATCGGAACTCAGATGAAGTGCGCTTAGCACTGTCGGTTCGTACGCACGTGATAACGCATCGGCTATGTACTAGTATTTGCCCGGTTTATATACTAGTTTGAATATATAACTCTGTAATGTTAACAACATCCGCTGCAAACGTGCTGGTGAATCGACGATGGGCTATTTAATAATGCTCACCAGAGGTTTATGATCCGTTTCTATCGTAATATCAGTTCTACCATAAATATAAGCGTGAAATCTCTCGCAAGCAAATACACAAGCATACAATTCTTTTCTATTTGTGCGTATATTTGTTCAGCTTTGTTTAACGCTCTTGGCGCGTAGCATACCGGTAAACCATTTTGCATTAAACACGCGCCCAAACCACTTTTGCTCGCATCCACCGATATAATCACAGGAATATTTAAATTATAATACTGTAATACAGGACTGCTGGACAAACAGGTTTTCAGTTCTTTTAAACATTTTTCATGATTTTCGTTCCAATGCCACTCAGTGTCTTTTTGTAAAAGTTCTCTAAATAAGAGTGTCTTGTTTGATAAGTTTGGAACAAACGAACCTATATAAGTTACAAGACCTAATATCTTTCAATATCCTTCTTATTTTGAGGTTTTGGCATATTAAGTATTGCTGATATATGAGAATCGTCAGGATATAACCCCTTTTCAGTTGAAATAATACTAGTTTTTACGGAATTTATCGCGTATATTTTAACTTTTTAAATACCCGACGTTTCGAACGCTTTACAGCACTCATGGTCACGGGCAGGACTGAGATGTTCAACGTCCATATGTCATAGTTAACCGCGGTTACCATAGATTAAAATTTAACTTTTGTTCCGATCTATGCAGTACGAACTTATGGTATCTTGAAGTCTTGCAGTTGTATGCTTGGGTTGGGATTTAATTTTATTTATTATAGGATCCCAAGCAGATGGTAGCACCCAGCCATCTTCTCTATTGAAATTAGGATGTTTTTTGATTTCAATAGCCTCGCAAATCATCCTTGGAAGGAATCGGTGTTCTTTAGCGAGGATCTGCGGTCTATCAAATCTGATGTAGTGACGGGTTCGCTTTTCAGTTATTTTATGACCTAAATATTTTTTTTTCTTTAAACCAAACCGGCATTTGCTTTTGTTCAATTTTAAATTAATCTTTCTACACCGTTCTAGAACTTTTTTAAGTCTCCTATCGTGCTCTTCTTTGTTGGAACCGAAAACCAATAAATCATCAATATACATGCATACCCCTTCAATATCATCAAAATTTTCATGTATTTTTTGTGAAACCGCCGAACAGATCCCATTTGGCATTCGCAAAAATTTGTACCGACCAAAAGGAGTATTGAACGTACAATAATCACTGGTGTCATCTAACTGTACCTGCCAGAACCCTAATGACGCGTCTAGTGTACTAAATATTTTTGCTCCTGATAGTTTTGAGACAATTTCATCAAGAGTTGGAAGCCTAAGCTGTTCCCGCATTGTTTAATTCTTTAGGGTCTAAACAAATGCGTAAGTCGCCGTTGGCTTTTTTTAACTATTGTTATGCTATTAACCCAGTCAGATGGGCCCTCAACCTTAGAAATAATTTGCTGTGACTCCATTTCATCCAATTTTCTCTTAAACTCATCCCTAATTGCGGATGGTAGCTTTCGTGGAGCATGCACTACGGGTACACTATTCTAGTTTAAGCGTATTGTATACTAACCCGGTAAACATTCTAAGCCCTTAAATACGTCCTCATAATCTTTAATAAATAACGGTTCATTATTTTTATTTTCTTGCCTAACCATGTCCAATTCTATACATGCGTACTTGCCTAGTATAGGAATAGAGTCTACGTCAACTACAATAAATTCCAAAATATACAAATTATTTTTATAACTGACTCGTAAATTTATTTTACCAACTACGTGTATATGGCCACCCGAGTAACTACTAAGTTTTGTACTACTTTTCAATACATCGTGTTTTGTAATCCCTATACTTGATAAAAATTTTATAGGCAATACATTGACATCCGCACCGGTATCAATTTTAAAGCATATTTGTTTATGATTAATTAATAAATTTACATTCCAGTCAATATGGCTTTCTAATAAATTTATTACCTGTTCATCCGATTCTTCTATATAATATACATAACACACTCGTGCAAAATGATTAATCTTTGAACAGCGTACACACCGTTTACCAAATGCAGGACACTCGTATTTCTTATGTACATTCCCGCAATTAATGCACTTGTCCTTTAGCGGGGTATAATTATAGGAAAAACCTTGACGGTATGGTGGTGCTGGTCCGCTCCGCCAGCCGCTCCGGCTGCCGCTCGCACCCGTAGCGTGGGCCGCGCTCCGCCAGCAGCCCGTACTCGAGATGGCTCCGCGCGCTGCACCCTTGTTGCCCCGACCCCGATTGTCACTTGGTTCATTTCTTTGGTTATCCCGTGATGGGTTTAAAACTTTACGTACGGCACGTATGTCCTCTCTTTCTCTATTCAAATTTCTGACCTCATAAATTGGCTCTTCACGTCTTATATTTTCCGAGTGAACCTTCGAAATTATCGCCGCACGACATATGTCCAATGCAGTTTTTAATGTTAAATTATCTTCCCTTAATAATCTTTCCCGTATACTCGCACTAGTCATACCGCAGACCAGTCTATCCTTTATTAGACTATCACATAATTCTCCAAATTCGCATGTCTGAGACAATTTACGAAACTCAAATATATATTGATCGATCGTTTCACTTTGTTTTTGATCTCGTGTGAAAAACTTATGCCGCTCAACGGTAACGTTTCTTGTAGTTTTAAAACGTTGGTCTAATATTGTTAATAGACCCTCAGCTGTTGCGTATTTTTCCGAAGACTGGTCTAAAATGTCTCGACACTGTTCTCCAAGCACATGTAGTAACATATTTAGTTGGATGGATACATTTTTCTTATCAATATTCATTTACAATATATAATATAACTATTGCGCCATTTTGTCCAACTTTCACTTAAACTTCCAGAGGGCGAATCAATTGCATTTCTATCAAAACAAAATGGAGGTGGCGGCGTTAAGACACTTTCCATTTTTAATACGTGCACTCGTAATTATTACTATTACACCGACAATAAACAAATTAATGTTATTAAATTACAATATATTTATCTCATTAATAACAAATCTTTGCTCCATTTTAAAATTTAAATTACCGATTGCGCCATGTCATGTGTGACGTGCGTCAATTAAACACGGTGTTCTGGCCAGTACTCAATTTATTTTAATTTTACAATTATCATTACAAGGGGTACGACGATCCTGCCACCGCCAGGCGGTGCTGTTAGCTGCACTGCCCTCTCGAGATCGATCAACTCTCCTTTCTACAGTTCGTTTAGGGCAGCTGGAGCAAAGATGGCCCCTTTCCCCACAGCCATAGCACCTAGGGCTGTATCCTTTGTTGCAGTCGCGACCTGTAGCGGCTGCAACCTGACGCGATGGGAATGATGATCCTGCCGTACGGCTTCCACCTCCAGTGCATGGGCCAAGGCGTCTTTAAGCGTCTCGTGGTGCCTGAGCCTCACAGCAGCTCTGACTTCCAGGTCGCGGATGCCGTCGACGAATGTCTGCACCAGGTTCCCTTCAATGAGCGCAGGTACAGACTGGTATGCTTTTCGCACCATCTTCTCCACCTCAAGGGCCCACTGCTGCAGGTTTTCGTTGCTGCGTTGCACGCGATATTTAAGCTGCGCGCGAAAGACGTGTTCTAGGTGAGCGTCGCCATATCTTGCCTCCAACGCCTCAAGGAGCTGCTCGTAGGTAACTTTCTTACCGAGAGCTTCCAACACAGTTAAGGTTTGGTCGCGCAGGCCTAGGGTGAGTGCAGTCATGGCTTGACTTTTATTCCAGCCGTTCCCCTCCATGACGGCCTCGAACTGGATTTTGTAGGCTGACCAGGAAGAAGTCCCGTCGAACGGTGGCACTTTGAACCCACTTAGCGAAGGTGTAGTAGCTACTACGGGAGCTGTAGTTTCATCACCCAGTTTGAGGTCGTCCAGCGTTTTCTTCACGTCAGCCACCACGTAATCAACCCGATTGTTCACTTGGTCGATTTGGGTTTTAGCTTCCTTGATTTGGGTTTCAGCTTCCGACAGGTGGTTGTCATGTTGAGCAACCCTATCCTTCACCTCCCTTATCTCTTTCCCAAAGGTAGCATGAAGGTCCTTCATGAGGAGCATCTGCTCTTTCGACCGACGAGCCCGTTCCGCCTGCTGATCTTCCAACCAACGGGCCTGTTCCTCCTGTCAGCGGACCTGTTCCTCTTGTCGGCGGGCCTGTTTATCCTGTCCGCCCCGCAGCTGCTCTTCCAACTTACGGACCTGTTCCGGGTACATGACGTCAACTTAGACGCGTAACAATACCTTATCTTATTTAAAAAAATTACCAATAGTAGTAAATAATATAATATTATTAAGCCACAAAAAAGATTCTCGGGTGAAAAAGGGTGCTCGTGTAGCAGCCGGTAGGCGTAGTGTAGGGTGACCCCCCACTAGATAGAGTGATGACCTGGTAAGACATACAGGAAGTCAATGGACCCAGGTGGCCCAGAAACGTGCTTTGTGCCATTCCTTGGGGGAGGCCTACGTTCAGCAGTAGACTTGTGAAGGGCTGTAATGATGATGATTAAGCCATAAGCAGGCAAGAGCAGAATTGGAAGAATAAATATGAAATTACATATCATGAAATATATTTTTTTTACTTTTCTCACAAGATGGGTCTACACAATCTAATTTTGGTTGATTAAGTGTGAACTGGACGTACAGTATGTAGAAATGATATCATCATCATCATCATTACAGCTCTTTACAAGTCCACTGCTGAACATAGGCCTCCCCCAAGGTATGCCACAAAGCACGGTCCTGAGCCACCTGCATCCATCGACTTCCTGCATGTCTTACCAGGTCGTCACTCCATCTAGTGGGGGGTCGCCCTACACTTCGTCTACCGGTACGAGGCTGCCACTCGAGAACCTTTTTTCCCCAATGGTTGTCGGTTCTTCGAGCTATATGGCCGGCCCATTGCCACTTCAGCTTACTAATCTGTTGGGCTATGTCGGTCACTCTGGTTCTACTGCGGATATCCTCATTTCTAAGTTTATCACGCGGAGAAACTCCGAGCATAGCCCTCTCCATAGCTCGCTGAGCGACTTTGAGCGTCCTCATACGGCCAGCAGTGAAGGACCACGTCTCAGTACCATATGTCATCACTGGCAACACGCACTGGTTGTACAACTTAGTTTTCTTAGCTGAGTTGAATCCGTCGATTGACATCTCGGTCGAAGTTGGACTTACCTAGCCGGACCATTAGTCCCAGGTAAACGTCCTCGTCAACAACTTCGAGCTTAGTACTCCCAATAACTACCGGCATAGGTGTGACATGGACATTAAACATGATCTTTGTTTTGTCCATGTTCATCTTAAGACCTATCCGTTGGGAGGCACTATTGAGGTCATTGAGCATAGTGCTTAAGTCCTCCAGCGATTCTGCCATAAGGACTATATCGTCGACAAATCGAAGGTGAGTGATGTACTCGCCATTGATGTTAATACCGTATCCTTTCCAGTCCAGTAGCTTGAAACGTCTTCCAATGCAGCGGTGAAGAGTTTCGGGGAAATAACGTCACCCTGTCTTACACCTCTCAGCAGTTGGATAGGTTTCGTACTCTGGCTCTGTACTCGGATAGCCATCGTAGCCCTACTGTACAAACACTTCAGCACTTCGATATACCGACAGTCAACTAGGCACCGCTGAAGAGACTGTAGCACCGCCCGAATTTCGATGGAATCAAAGGCTTTCTCATAGTCCACATGCCTGGCCAAGTGGCAGATTGTACTCTTCGGACTTCTGTACAATTTGCCGAAGGGTATGTATGTGGTCTATGGTACTAAAGCCTTTTCGGAAACCGGCTTGTTGGGGAGGCTCTAGGTCGTCGAGTCTGCGTGCGAGACTATTCGTAATGACTCTCGAAAACAACACGTAGACGCGGCTCAGAAGGGATATCGGTCTGTAGTTCTTCAAGAGGGCGTTGTTACCTTTCTTGAAGAACAAGACCACCGCACTTCTGCTCCACGCCTCCGGAGTAGTGCCACCATGGAGGACGGAATTAAAGAGCCTCTGAAGGACTTCAAGGACCAGTTTTCCACCCGCTTTCAGAAGCTCCGCTGTAATTCCACCCTCGCCCGGGGACTTGCCGTTTTTAATGTGCTGGAGAGCCATTCTAATATCGCTCAGACTCACGTCCGGGATATCATCGGAATAGTGTCGGATAAAACCCGCTCTTGGATCGTTACTCACACTTGCGTGTGGCTCCAACGATGATGTGTACAGCTGCCCATAGAACCTCTCAATCTCACTCAAAATCTCAGGTGTCCCTGATCGCTGCCAGTTTTCACCCTTGCGATCACTGAGACATCACTGAACAGTTGGCGTCTGGTCATCATAATGAAGTCAATCTCATTTTTGGTCGAACCGTCGGGGCTCGACCAGGTCCACTTACTGTGTGGCCGCTACTGGAAGAAAGAGTTCATCATAAAGAGTCCCTCTTTCTCCATAAAGTCGGCCAGCTGCTGGCCCCTACGGTTCCGTTGCCCTACTCCAAATTTCCCTACCTTCAGCTCACCGCTTTCTCTTGTGCCTAGTTTTGCGTTGAAGTCTCCCATCAACACCGTGTAGTGGGTTGTGGAGGAATGCAAGCCTCTGGAAATATCCTCATATATTTCCTCCACCTCCTCATTGGGATGTGCCGAGGTTGGTGCGTAAACCTGTATGACCTTCAGCGAATACCGTTTTGTGATTCTGAGTATCAGGTACGCGACCCTCGTCGACACACTCCCAATCTATACAACGTTGTTGACAAGAGACTTGTGGACGATAAATCCGACACCTCCTTGGTACAGATGTTCGCCCTCCCGGTGATAGAACAAGTTGCCGGACTCGAGGATTATCGTGTCCTCCCCTCTCTTCGGACCTCGGATAACCCAATAATATGCCAGCGCAACTTGTCTACCTCTTCTTCCAACTCCAGTATCTTCTCGTCAGTCCTCAGGGTGCGTGCGTTATATGTTACCAGGTCGAGTCGTCGTAGGTGGCAACCGAACCTCCACCGGAGATTCTTAGCACCCCCTGCCCCGCCGTTACCATGGTCGCCACCGTAGCCAGGAATAGCGGGGCCGCCGGGGACTGGGGGCCGTTTGTTTGCGTCGTAACTCATGGGGGGATATTTGCCATAGTTGCCACGCTTGGCGAGCGGGTAGGCAACCGCCGTTTTTTATTATATCATTGCTGTTATCCGGAAGATGCTGCTGCCCATCTCCTGCCTGTCTCCCTCTGTCGCCTCTTACGATACCCACGGGAAGATTTGGGGTAGTGAATATTCTCAACCGCCACTACACGGCACTGAATGATACGTTACCAGTAAAATGATGATATCATAATAGCGAAAATTCTATAGTAGGAACAAAATTACAATTTAATTAAAACAGTGTTACAACAATTTACTCGTAGTTAATTGAATTATTATTTCTCACCTTCTTTGATTGCATCTATTAAGCTTGTCATTATACCAAGTACTAAGCAATGCGTACAAGGCAATGGATAACTTCAACTTTGTGTAATGAGGTAGCAGATATATATGAAGAAAGCATAACGAAGGCGCAGCTCAAATCAATCTTGAGGAAACATTATCTGTCGTTGTGTCTGTCTGCCTGTTGTGTTAATTGAAGTAGTTATAAGTACCAGATATTGTTATTAAGGAGTGTGAAACGATGAACTGTTGTGTTGCCGACAAAACTGGCTTACAGTTTGACAAAATTTTAAATATAAATAATGTACACTTTATATAAGAATAAATTAAAAAAAATTAAATTTTTTATTTCTTTATTATTAAACTTAATCACAATGTGCATAATATGTTGTTCCGTTATTTCACCACCAAAACAATAAATTATATATTAATTATAGGTAATTAATATTTTAAATTAATTAACTATTAAGTATAGGTAATTAATTAACTTATTACATTACAAAGTTCTCAAATCCAGAATTAATTACAAAAAGTGGAAGAAGTTATGCATTTAATTACAATCAAAATTCCCAGATCAATCACATTGAGAAAAGAGTAATCGATCCGAGTAGTTCACCTTGTAAAGTTTGATTAATAATTTTAAATCGTCAGAATGTATTTGTAAATATAGCATATGATTTAGAAAGTAACTGCCAAAAATTAAAAATTGATTTAAGCTTCACTCTCTTTTTTTTTCTTTTCTTGATTGGAGCTCACTTTCTATATCATAATCATCATTATTATTAATTATTTTTTCCGATTCTGCTTCTTTTTCCTTTATGTCTTCGTCCATATAGTTTTTTTTTGTAAAATTAGCGAAACCTCAATAGCACTAAATTGTAATATGAATGGTATTGAATTAGTGTTAGGGAAATTTTCACAACGTAAACGCGGTTCCCGATTAAGTTACGCTTGCGTAAGACATTACCCCATCTTCATTTTGTTAAATAGAGGACACAGGTATGGGCCGGTGCAGATTATTATATAAAGGTGTTTTGAGTTTGAGATGTCTTTGAGTCGTCTTTAATATAGTTGCCTCTTGTTCTACTTATACAGGTGGAGGTTCTGGTGGAATATAAATATATGTGAGGCCTTTTTGTAGAAGCAATTGAATTCAGCTATTAAACTCCTTAGACGCTTCTCTTTTATAAATATTGGACAGAAGCTATCCAACAATATGTGACTCTCGATACAGTTTGGAATTGGCAAAAGTTAACTCATCCAAACGTTGTGGTCTCACAATTAGCATGTTCTTTTCCACACTTAGGGCATACAATCTTTTTAGAGGAGCAAAAACGTAAACTGTGACCGAACCTCTAACACCTTGAACACGGAGTGACTGGAGAGACACAAATCTCGACGTAAATCTTCATGCCGTAAATGTATACTGGAGCTGGCAACGAACCCTTAAATTCCAGCGGCATTGATTCACTACCCTTCAATCCCTTTCCATCCATTTTTCGCGCTATATGCGTTTTACACCCAATAACTCGCAATCTTTTCAAAATTACCTCCAGCATTTCTTTTTCGATCATCTCCAGCTCAATATTCTTAATGACACCGTATGAAAAAGTAACCTCTAATGGCTCTGAATTCTCCATACAGACTCCTTTAAAGGTGTATAGTTCATCAGCTCATCAGCACTTTTTGCACATTCAAACCACACAAATACTTTGTACGCGTTCACATAAATTCACACAGGTGATTTGCTTAATATTATTGGTTTTGAAAGCGTAAACTGTTTATTCAATTTTCCGAAGCAATATATACATTCAAAAAAAATATATACATTGACTCTTTGTCTCACTCTCTTCCCATTTCTCGAAACCATTACTCACCTTTCTTCCTCTTTCTCCACTCTGCTTCTCTTACTACTAATAAACTCATAGTAAATCATTGCTCGACATTGAGCGGAGTTCTCTAGTAAACGAATCTCCGTTTCCTCTTCATTGTTTTCAATTTAAATAGAATTCATCGCCTACTCTTTTAAAATTTGATTTTCGTCCATGGCAAACAAAGTAAACCATTGAATGTTCCACAATTAAAGAATGGCACACCACGCAGGCACGTTGTTAACCGCCAACTAGATTAATATTCGTAATTATGAGTGCATGCCTATTCAAACGACACATCTGTTGCGAGTGATAGTATAATATAAATATGTTATAATATAGAGATAATATTTACCAGTTTACCAGTATCAGTAAAATTTTGTTACATCCCTAGTAGGTGCTGTGGTTAAATACATATCTCTTTATTTTTGTTTCTAATTTACACAAAATATAAATAGTTTCGATTTACTGGTGAAGGGATATACGGGGATGAAACTGAAAGCTCTTAGAAAATCAATAACTAAACAAACTAGCAAGTTATTCGTTTTTTTATATATTTTCAAAACAGTGTCCACTTACATCAATACATCGCTCCATTCGACGGAACCACTGAGAAAAGCACTTTGCCCACTCGTTCATGGAGGTCTCTTCGAAGGCATTTTGAAACGCAGCCACTACTTCCCCGGCGTCCATAAAACGTTTCTCTAGAAGTTTTTCTTTTATTTATGGACGTAAATAAAAATCGCAAAGTCGGGGCAATAGGATGGGTGACCCAGTAATTCCACGTCTGACATTGCCAAATAGTCGATTTTTGCTTGGCGGTGTGCGACGAGGCGTGGTCGTGGTGAAGGAGGATCCTACTGCGAAGTCGTTTCTCCCGAACTTTTTCCAAGACATGTGGCAAACGATTGCTAGTGTATCACTCAGCAGTAACTGTTTTTCGATCATCTAAAACAATTGTTATGTAATGACCCGTCCTTCCGAAGAACGAGGCGACCATCTTTTATCCCACGCTTCAACCTCTCTTCACTTTAGTTGGCAACACCTCGGAAGGAAACACCCTGACACTTAAATGACATGGAAAGTCATAAAAGTCATTGTACGAAAATTTTTTCACGTTAAAATCGTTAAATCCATTTTCAATTTGCCACTAAACCGTAAACAAATGACAAATTAATAAAATTCACATACATAATAATATTGGCAAAGAGTTTCATTTTCAAAATTCAGTGTCGTCCTCGTACCACTTTTATTGAAATTACACATCCGGGTGTTTTTTTTTGGCTACTAATTGTCGCACAATTAGGTATTTTTGAAATCAATTTCACCCAGCAACGCTTGACACAAACATTGGACACGTTGCCTTAAATAGAATACACGGGCACCGGCCACTCCCCCGTTCTAATGTTTATGTACTCGTATTATAATATTCTATGAGTGGGATATATTTAGACCGTAATGAATTCAACCTTAATTTTTTAACGGAAATATGTTGACAGCAGTTTTATAATATTATTGAACTTAATAGTATTGAATTTAACTTTAACTATTATAATATATATCTATACGGACTAGTGTAGTGACTACGACGTGACCGTCATCTAAGTTATTAGTTTAAATCGTGTGTGTTCTTTAAAAAATCTATTAAAAAAGTGCTATCAATCAATATGAGATTTTCAGCGGTAAAGAGCATGATCAGTAATTTGCAAATCTGATCGGCAATAAGAAGACATATAAATTTAATCTTAATGCATATTGGCCATTTGCTAATTTCAAACTGTTTGACCTTTGTATTTACTTATGAAGTTATTAGTATATTATTAGCCACTCAGTATGTTATTAGTTATTCAGTAACTAATAACATACTATGTAATTGGTTAATGACGATAACAACCAGCGGGTCTATTATGTAACTTTGGTGGAAGTCATTGTCTTTATAATAACTATACCTTTCAGCCCTATATATGGGTTTAATTGATTCTGCGTATCAAGCGTTATATATAAAATTTCGTTCGATGGTAAATTAAATAAATGATTTAAGTCAATAGTTTTTGAATGTTGTTGTTCGAAATAATTTTAATACCAATTGAAATGTCAGGTGTTACTAAAACTCATATTTTGAGATTAAAATCCCATTCCTAGAGGTTAATGTATCATGTTTCGTGTAATTCATCATCATCATCATCGTTATAGCCTATCAAACTCCAATGTTAAGAATAGCCTCTCCATGGATTCACAGGTGGATATTATTTGTCATGATTACCACGCTTTGCATGCGGGTTGACAACCGCAGTTCTTTATTATTTTGATTTGTTATTTTTAAGTAGAAGATACTTCTAACCATCTCCCGTTTCAGTTCCCTTCTGTGGATTTTTACGACACCCACGAGAAGATGATGCAGAATGATCATGCAATTAGCATATGTATTTGTTACTTAATTATTTTTATGAATATGTTAAAATATATAGATAGTTTATTTAAGTTACAATTTCTAGAATATTCAAGGCAAAAGTAGAAATAATGAAATGAAGTGATGAAACCTTATTGTCAAAATGACATTTTTTCTAAGATTTTAATACCTCCACATTTATTACATTATTACATCCGCATAATTATTGTAATAATAACGGTGATAACTAAATTATGCTGCATGTCTAGCCACCAAACTACACAATTAATTACAGATTTAGCTTGCTCACTAAGCACATAAAAGCTTCTGAAGTCGGTATTAAAATTAATAGATCGAAAAATTAAAGCTAAGAATTCAGAAGTTATAATGTACAAATTGTTATGTTCTTTTGCGTTTTAAAAATATTTTAAAATTTTAAAGTTTTTTTTAACTCATTTGAGTAATCTAAAGAATATCAAAAAATAATGGTAACAACTAACATTTTGTCTTTAATAGTTATGTTAAAAATTTCGAACCACATTTTTCCACCCTTAATTAAATAAAAGACACTGCTTTTTATTAATTAAATATTTTTGATCTGGTACTTGAAGTATATTTAATAAAAGAAGAATTTTTAAATTGTTTTACAAAGAAAGAACATATGACCGAACATACATTTAAATAATATATTTATGTTTATAGTTCAGAATCAAAACATAAATACGAAGTAAACTAGCATTATACATGTTACTGGTACGATCGTTTATATATCTCAATCGTACTCGGGTAGAATAAAATGTTTTTATACTTTAATTTCTGATTTGATTAATTGAAACAGTATAATTTATCACCTCAAATACCTAATAGCTCAGACTGGTTGCAGGAAAAACTTTTTGAAAGAAGTACAAATTCTTGTACTTCTTTATTTTACTTCAAGCATTGTTTGACATTTTATATAACATTTTATATATTTTGTATAATGCTAGTTTACTTCGTATTTTATGATTTAATTCTGAATTACAAAAAAGTGGCTCACTTTCGTGTTTATAAACAAATGTATCCTACAAACTATATTTCCTACGTGGTAGAGCCACGCTGCAGCTATATTATGGTTGCAGCACGAATGGGTCTGCTCGACCGGGGAAGAAACACGCTCTCACAGAATACCAGCGTAAAATAGCAGTTTAATGCTGCTGTGTTTTGTATGGTGAGTGTAGAGATCTGGAGACCCTTTATTACTGGAAACGAGGTACTCCGTTGGAGTCCTGAGGGACGAACGTATCTATGTTTTGATTCTTAATCGAGGATAAATCTAGATGTCTATGGGCCACAGCATCCACTTACTATCAGGAGGACTGTGTGCTCGTTTGTCGCCCTTATTCTATAAAAAAAGTAGGAACTTTACAGTTACTTTTAAAATATTACTTGTAGAATTTTTTATAGTAGTTTTGATTGATTTCCGATTTGAATTAAGATCACTGCATATTTTCTACTCGTAGTACGACATTCAATTTTCATCAAAAAAACAAAACAAAAAGTCTAAAAACTTCGTAGCAACTCACCTTTACCGTCTGTCTACGAGCGTATTCTAGAAGCTCTATATATTAAAATTAGGAGGGTATGGATTTTTACGAATTTTCTTTTTCGTAATATTGGTATAAAAATAAATTTTATTTTAAATTATTATTAGATTATTAGGGTGTTAATATATTAGCTTAAATTGTTTTTGTCAACTAGATATAAAATCTTTAGTTGCTTATTCATCTGTTGCTCATATAAGATTAGTAATTAGATTAATTATAACAATAAATTATTGAGATTATTTAGGTTCGTATAATATGATAGTTGGTTATGGATTATGTTCATCTTGTTTATGTTGTTTAACAAATATTAATTATGAACGTTTAAATTGTCGTAAATTATTTAAAATATTATTATAAATAAAGATATAATGAATTTATACCCTCAATAATATCTATTCATGGACTAATTTGCACATTTCCTCATTTTCAAGGTTGTTCTTGAGGTCTATTTACGAAGATTTGCGATTTCTCAACGCTTTCTTCTAGAACTACCCTTCTCTTGAAGGAACCAGTCTTTTGAAAGTGCTATCAGGTTTTTTAGACTTTTGAACGTTACTCATAAAGCCTTTAATCTCGGAAACCTTGACTGCAACCCTCCTCCAGCAATGCAATAATATTGCTAGCTTTTATCACTTCATCTACCATTTTCGAGACCGCAAAAAATAAATATTAATACTTTTAAATTTCAAGGAGGTGAGATAATTAATAAAAACTACACTCACTACTACGTTATTTAGAGTCGATATTAACTTTCGGGAGTTTGCGCCACAAAAGTTAGCAAAAAGTTGTTCTTCTTAATAACAAGCCTTAGACGTAAATATTAATTTGGAACGTTCTTTTTTAAACATCACGGCACTTTTGAACACGATAGTAACATGTTTGATGATTAAAACTTTTTTCGAATATTTTATTTTCTCGCAAGAAAAAAATTAAAACAGCCTCTTTTTTGCAAGAGAGTTATTACCCTACAAAATATAATCATAACACCATACATTTAACATACCACACATGTTAAATGATATTTGACACAAAATTATTAGTTTCATTATTAAATATATAAAAAATGACATATTATATATATTATATATTAAATGTTTCTATATTTGTGTAATGCAGTTTTAGAAAGTTCTCGATTCATTTAGTAAGCGATTTCGTTTAAACTGAATTATTAATATGCGACACCCACATTGTACTTTAATCATAAGTAACGAAATATTTTAATTCCTATAAGTTATAGGTTGCTGTATTGTATGTATTTTATCACAATTATAAAGCGTGTATTTTATAATACAATACAAATGTTAAAAATGGTTGACCCTGTAGGCCATCCCGGGAACATCCCGCTAATTTCAAATGCAAAACGCTCCAACTTCCACCAAATTATGTTGCGAAATCTCGAAGTT